>JAKTPK010000141.1:423754-434809 GCA_030557565.1 Tetrapisispora arboricola | reverse complement strand
ATATATATATATATATATGTGTGTGTGTATACGGTTGTTTTTTATGCTAAGTGTGGTGGTAACAAAAGATTTGGAATACCATTCTTTATATAGTATATATGACCACAATTTCTGCAAGTCATTTGTCCTTCAACAATCGAAGTTTGCAGTAATAATACATGTAAATCGTGTAAAATTGCTAATTCATCTTCAGTGAGTTCACCGACTTGTTTGTTTTCAAATTCTGGCTTTGTTGCTGGTAAGGAATCGTTACCTAACTCTTTAGCAACTGTTACAATAGCATTCCAATCAACCCTATCTAGGATATTCAGAAGAAATAATGGGTTGAATTCAATCTCTTCGTCTTGTGCAATCTGACATTTATCACCTTCATAACGCAATGGAAAATTGTCATTACTGTTATCGCATCCAGCTACAGAACACTTCAAAAAATTAGTGGTCAAAAATTTCATTGTTAACTGAAAGTTATACTATAGTCTTTGATGTTAACTTTTCAATTCACAGGTATGTAATCAATCTTGCTTAGTAAACTGGTGCTATGATTGCAGTCCTATCGAATGTGATCAAATTATATTGCCTCGCTGTCAAAAGTTTATGAATGTTCAAGGATCTGGTCTGTGATGCCAACAACGAACAAAATCGAATAGTACATAAACTTGTTTACATGTTTCAATTATCTTTAAAACAGATGAGTTGAAGTATTACCATTTTTTTTCACCATAGTTAATTGTTAATTGATGAAAATTTTTTTGCAGTTTTCAAAATTTTCATTGAAACTCCAGTGAAGACATCGTGGAGACAACTTGATCAAGAAGCTCATCGCAAATTTCAAACGTTTTGTATCAAACATTTGGGCTGTCTGTCACATACAGAACTTTACCACAATACAACAAGGAATGAGGTGGTAGTGTTGAATCATTAGTTCAATTATATTTTACTGCAGAGAAGTTTAATATTTACATGCCGTTTTGTAAAAGTTTATATATATATATGTAAGCTTCATTTAGTTTTATTTCAGAACCTCATTCGTTCCAATGAGATATTCTATCTAATAGTTGTATAGCTTTAGTATTAGAAGAAACTAGTGAAAAGCATCTTTTTTTTTGATCTTCGTATTGGTTTAGAAAATCATAATCTCCGATAGCTTTTATGTTCTTATCAATATTATATGAAACATGCATTCTTTTTTCATGATCTGTGGGTAATAAAACGACACTTACACTGTTACTATTTTTTGGAATATTTCCATTTTTATCTAATTTTTTGGTTAATATGCAGTCTTTTTTCAACATTGATATGAGTTTAATCACCGAATCGTGACATTCAAGTCCCTTCGTATCTTTCAACGTTACATACCCATCGAGTACATTAAGTAGAGTCTCTAATGATATTGAAGGAACATCAACTCGGACACTGTTGATTGAGTTATTATTGTTATTATGAAGTAATAACTTTGGAAAAAAATAATTTTTTCTAGTGTTATTACTATTTAATGTGATGGAAGAATATTTTAAAAATGTTTCAATATCTGTTTTAGAATCATCCAGTAATTCATTATAAAAAGTTTCATTATTTTTCGTTATTTTATCCAAGTTAAATTTTGGACTGTCATTGATTATTTTTGAACTTGAGTTACTGATTTTGAATAAGGAAATATTATCGTATAGCCAAAGTCGCAATAAATTTTGCGCACCAGAATAATTAGGATCATCCAGTTCATGATAAAAATCAGCGAAGTCTGATAATACTGTCATATCATTATTGTATAATTTTTCACATAAACTTTGTATATTTTTAGGGTATACTCGCCAGTTTGGAAATCTTAGATTTTGAATTGCAGAGTAATTTTCAATTGAATTCAAGTACTCCACTCTCCATATATCATAAAATGCGTTCATCTGAACTGTTCCATCACTTTTCAATCTATTAGGCTGGGATTCATATTTTTCTGTGATTACTTCTGCTTCTTTACTCCATAAACTAAAGATTGCAAGTTTTTTTGCTTTGTTTTTATTTTTATTATGCTTGATGTTGTTTAATACAGTTTTGTACATGAAATAGGAATATATTAAATTGAATATGGACATTTTGGCCAATTGAGAATTAAAATTAACTGTTTTAGTAGGTTCATCTATTTCAACATTGGATGTCGTGTAAGTTTTGAAAGGTGACACTTCTGTTGTAGATTCTTCTGACATTTGACTGTTGTCATCATTTTTTACAGATGAACTATTTTTGGGCTCAAGAGGAAAATAACGTTTTCTTATTACGCCTTTGATTTCAGAACCAAAGAAATCTGTAGTGGAATCGGTTTTGGAAAGATCATTCAATTTCAAATCCCTTTTTAAACCCTCTCTACTCTGGATTGTGGATTGAACTGATAAAATTTTTTCGTTTAATGCGTTTTCTCTTCCCCTAGATATATATGAATGGTATGCAACAATGGCAGTAAAAGTAACAATATTGGTAGTTATAAACATAATATTTCCAGGAGCTTTAAAATAGTGCCAAAGAACACTCGATGTACTATATATTTTGGGACTATTAGGTAAGATGTTATGGCTGAACCGTATTGGGAACATTCTCGATTTACATATTTTGATTGAATACCACCTGTGCCATATTCTCCCCAGTGTGAAATTAGCGTTGTTGATAGATTTCATAAGTAAATTGCTGCTCAACAAATCTAGCTATTTATAGTGTAACAATTTTACTTTCCACCTGTGTTACACACCATAAATTTTCTGAAGTTTATGATATTCAAGCTGGAAATCTATATTTTGAAAAGGACAAACCAAAATTAGGTGTAATAATGTCTAACAAAACTATCAACAAGTAAAAATAATTTCAATGGAATATATTAGATAATTGACTTCAAATTAATAATAGCAATTGTTTCGAGAAAGAAAAATAACTTGCATACAAAGGTTTTCAATTTAGCTTCAGTTTCTGTAAATTAAAAGCGACTCAGAGAATAACTAATGGTTAGTATGTTTGTTGAATTCTTGATTCTATAACGACGAACGTACAGTTACTAGATTTAAGTGTTTACATATAATAGCTATTCAGGAAATTTCAACTCAATGAAATCCTCATCTGGCTAGTTCAGTAACTTTTTTTATTGTTTCGAAACATTAATTTATATTGTCATTGTATCAATTGGGATCTGGAAATCTTGAAACCTGCAATTTTTTTGGTATCTCTTTACGCCAATATTTTTGGAAAATTAAGGTCACATGATGTTGACATAAGAAATGCAGTTACAGAATTCAAACAACCTTTTAAACTAAAAAGTTCTTGACGATATAAATGTTTAATATTTCCTAGTATTGAGTTCTTCAAGCTGAGAAGAAACCTTTGATTTTGAATAATTGGTGATATTTTGGAAAACTCAAAGAAAAGTGTAATCAATCATACTAATTATTCAAGCAACATAGCTCATACTTGACCTACTTTTATTCAAAATGTTATATCTTGTTGCTGAAGCTTTATTTTCTGAAAATATCAAGTATTTATCTATTGAAAATAGTCAATCTAATCCTGCTGAGTTTGCATTCAAGATATCATGCACCAATTGTAGAGAAGAACATGAGTCAGCCGTTAGAATAAATACATATGAAAAACATGAAATGCCTGGTAGTAAAGGTGAAGCTTCGTTTATTATGAAGTGTAAATTCTGTGATAAAGACTGTTCTATTAACATAAATACGTTTGAAGAAATATATTATAATTCTGACAATATTCAAAATGAAGTTCAATTAGAAGCCGTTAATTTGCAAAGAAAAAAACGTGGTATCAAACATCTAAAAGGAAATCAATCAATCCTCTTGGAATTAGATTGTAGAGGTTGTGAAGTATTGAAATTTATTATATCAAGTGTCATTTATGAAGCAACTCTAAATAGCAATAAGACCCTGAAATTTGAATTTGAAAATGGTGAAAATGAATGGTTTGATTATGATGATGATTTAGCTGAGGAAGTTGCCGTAACCGAATTCAATACTGAAATAATGAAAGGGAAGTAATGGCTATTTTGATATTATTTGATAAAGCTTCAATTTAAAATATAATCTGTTATATTACTATATTACATGTAATCTCTATGTAGTGTTTAAATATATATATCTATAGGTTAACCTGGAAAGCAATAGTCAATATATTAAAATATTGAGTTCAATTGGCTTCAATTAAATATCATCAAAAATAATGATAACAGTGTAAATATGCATTTATCAACTAAAATTGTGTTTGCTTTACCTTCGTATTCCATTATAGCAGTTGTGGACGATGCTGAGTCAGAATGTTTGCTAGATTGTTGAATGACGTTTGTGGTTGTATGTGTAGTTGCTACCGTTGACATTGTAAAAGATGAGGTGAATGATTTAGAAAAGCTCTTGATGGGTTCTGTTTGGATTTTAGTTTGACATTCAGAACCGCTGCATTTGTTGTTATTTTCTGATTCTGGTGTAGTCTGAGCAACAAAACTAGACACGATGGAGGTGATAGAATGACGAGATGTTTGAGATTTGCTTTTTATAATAGAGTTAGATGAGTCAATAGGTTTACTAGTTGAAACAGTGGATGTAGTTGTTGCTGTTGTTGAATTCGTCTCATCGTCGTAATAATTAATAGAGTATAGTTTTTCTGTGGTTATAGTCTCTGATGATGAATATGAAACAGTGTCAATTATGACACTGTTTGATGACATCTTTGTAAATGTGGAGCTCAAATCACTCTTGGTTGATAAAGAAGTGGATTTAGAAGATTCCAAATTGTTGGTAGAAGTAAACGTGTGTATTTCTGTTTCACTTGAACCTAAAACTGTATTTATAGAATGAGTCTCTGAGCTTTTGTCACCTTCACTTGAAACTGTAGAAAATGTTAAAGTGTCGCTGCTACTAGTCTCCATCGAAGATGTCCTTAGATCAGTCAAAGGGCAATATGTTGTGTATATTGTTTCCATCCCATTTTTTGTTATGGTAACAGTAGAAAGTGTCCAATTTTCAGCAGAAGATGTCATGGTTGATGTTATATCTTTCATAGTTGTTGTTTCAGCAATTGGAGTACTACTGTTTGTTTTGCTCAGTTTTGGAGTACTACTTGGATATGATGAACTCAAGTATTGTAAAGATACGGTTGAGCTGCTTAAAGGGCAATATGTAGTAAAAATAGTTTGCATGCCACTAACTGTTGTTGTGATTGTTGATAAAGTTTGTTTAGTGAAAACATTTTCGGTACTTCTGGTAGTTAACTCGGAAATAATTGCGCTGGATAATGTGTCTGAGATCAAAACAGATGAATTAGATGACTTGGATAAAGTAAATGAACTGGATGAACTGGATGAACTGGATGAGTCGACTGAAGTTTTTGAGCTAATCTGAACTGAAGTACTAGGTTTTGTTGTTTCTTTTCTTGGAGTAGTACTCAATTTTGTTAACGGACAGTAAGTCGTATATACAGTTTTAATCCCACTAACTGTGGTAGTAATAGTGAATAATGTTGAATAAAGTTCAGACTGGGATACACTTTGACTTGAAATATTTATCGTGGATTCCGAAATCAAAACAATGCTTGAATTTGTTTTGACACTGCTTATAAAATAAGTTGTATAAACATATTCTTGACTATCAAACATGGTCGTAATAGTTGAAACTATAGATGGTGTAACAAAGGAGCTTTCGTTTGTAAATGATTTTGAAATAGTCGCAATAGATGACATGAAATTTTGATTTAAACTTGAAGACAAGGATGTTTTTGTTTTAGATTTGGAAGCCGTCAATGGACAATAAGTTGTATAGACTGTTTCTATACCATTTATTGTCGTAGTGACTGTTGATTTTATAGAATGAGGATAGGTGGTAGTCGACGTATGTTTAGTTTTGCTTGTGTTTTCATTTACACTACATTTACTCTCAGTGCAAATTTCAGTGATTGTTAGAGACGTTGGTTTGTTGATGTTACTAGTATCTGTATGTTCAGTATTCATGGTGCTTTGGGAAATATCATTCGACGTATGAGTTGACGAATTGTGTTCACTATTTGTCGTCTCCAAAGTTGTTGGGATAACACTAGTAAATGTTCGTCTGATTTTAGAACAAGTATCATTAAAACATGATTCAATAGAAGAAGTGATTGTTGTGGTCAAATAACTGGTTAAGATAACTTCACTTTCAGGCGTTGATATTGAATCGCCACTGTTTCCTGAAGCGTTATTTGTGCTTCTCTCAGTAACTGAATATGAGTTAGTTTCGAAGGCAGTTGAAGTGATGACACTAGGATTTGTTTCAACGGTTGACAAAAATAGATTACTCGAGGTCTCAATAAAAGATTTAGTTGGTTTTGTGGTTAAGGTCGCACTAATATCATCTAAAGGACACCAAGTTGTATAGAAAATAATAGTATTATTAACCGTTCTAAAAGAGGTTGTGACGATAGCTAAAGAGCTACTAATATGTTCAAATTGGTTGCTGTCTGTGGAAACTATTCTTATTGTAGTGTAATTTAAATTGCTAGATGTTGCATATAAGGACTGCATATCGTGTTCATGGCTTGAAATTGAGTATGAAGATTGAATATTATTTTTAGGGTTGGTTTTGTAGTCGGAACTAACTAGTTGGGATACCGTGTGCTGGATATTTGAAACGTCTTGAGTTGAAGAGGTATTTTCATTCACAGAGTGGTATTGGTGTTGTGATGTATAATGAGTAGATTTTGAATCTTCCAATTCTGATTTAGATTTATCCAATGAACATCTATCGCAAATCGTAGAGATAAAGGTTGCATCGGAAGTGACTGTGGTAATATACTCAGAGCTTAATTCATTCGTAGTTTTCGTAACATATGTTTCATTTCTCGTGATAGTCGTGATTGTTTCATCATCATTATAAATTTCATTCATAAATGAGGTGAGCTGTTCCTCTTCACCGGTATGGGAACTAAAACTAGGAGACTCTAGTTCTGAAAAACTTTTTTCTACGTTACCACTGGTTTTCTTGATATAACCTGTAGATGGTTCCGATGTGAATGAATTGTTGCTTATTAAATTACTTGTTTCTGTTAACATTTCAGAGCTATCTGAACCGTTAATAACACTTTGTGATTCCAAATTAGTTACACCATCATAACTGGTGGTCGAGTGAGTAATCAAATTACTGCTCAAATCATCAATTTCAGAAGAATCAAAATATTTTGTTGTTTCATCGGCTTGGGACACAGTTTCATCCTTTGTTTTTATTTGCTCGTCAGTTTTATAGCCCGTACTGGATTCATTTTCGGAAACGTTGGAAACGGAAGACTCATTAGATTCAAATCTTGAAGATGAAGATGCAATATATAGTTCTTCACTACTATGGGAATCATAATATCTACCATTGCTGTAGTTGTTTCCATCTAGAGTCGAATACACAGTAGTGACACCGTTTATCACAGTTGAGAGAATATCAGTACTGGAGCTAGTGCTCTCTATGCCTGAGTTTGAAAAAGGATCAGCCTCGGTATATAAAGATTCAGTACTAAATATTTTATTGGAAGTGTCAGTAGAATACCCTGAATAATATTCAGTTGAACTAAATAAAAGTGTATCAGATAGTTTTGAATTTTTAAAATCAGTGGTATCACCTTCACTATTATAAATTGATTCTGTTTGAGTTGAAGAGTTTGAATATTTGACACTGTAATCTAATTCATAACTTTGGGTAAGATTGAGAAAACTCAAAAGACCTAGTAGTGATAGTTTTCTCATATTAACTATTGACATTAGTGTTGTATGATTGTTTTTCCTTTCAAATAAACCGCTTGTTGAATAAGTACTTTTTACCTGATTGGTTGATTATAGTACTTTTAGATTTCTTGTAATTAAAATTAAATAACAAATGGAGTTAACTTATATTTTTTTTCAAATATCATTGCTCTCTTTATATACCATTTTTATATCATCTTTTCATTAATTGGATCACTTTCAGTTGTTCCTCGATCAAAAACCAAGAATATGATACTATTGCCAACATTTGAAGTACTTATGACTCAGATTTGTAACAGTGCTGATTAAAAACAGATAAATAAAACTATCTTGGCTCATTGAATCAAAAATATATTTTGTCATCAAGCTGGTATCATCTCTGTCGCTGACGTGTTTCATGTATGTCGTGATCTCTAAGAGTGACGGGGTAATTCCACACATGAAATACCTTGATGCAAAACAATTTTCTAACACTAGTGACATATATATGTATATACCACAGAATGTTAAGGTAGATTCAATGCTGTTTGCGCAGATGTATCAGTTAAGAAGCAGATCTGAACCATCTTAAAATGAAGTTATAGATTCATTTCTAATTGTGAATTATTCTACTTTTCGACTACATAAATTTTGATTACAGAAATAAAACGCTATAATTCATGTCAATGCAACAGCTTATTTACCCATCCTGCTGAAAAATTGAAACGTTTGGACATCATTTGTTGTACAGTTGTTATATGATTCCATTGTGATTGTTTTGGTTTGAATAGATACACGATGGTTTTTTTAGAAGTGTTGTATAGAAGCTCTGTGTTCGTTGCTTGATTTCAACTTTGAAACTTCTTTTTCAATAAAGAAGAAAAAGGTCCGTTCCTAACCGCCGTGAAAATTTTTTATCGATGAGATACTATAATAAATAGATCTTGGATGTAGTTAACATAAAGTTAAATAAAAAGTTTTCTGTGATCAAATACACTTTCAGACACTGCAGATACGACAAAATACGACAAAAGCATATTTGATTTACAGAAATGGTTACTTTTAATTGTGAGGTATGCAACGAAACCGTTCCAAAAAAAAATACTGAAAAGCATTATTACCGTTGTCCAAATGCTTACTACACATGCATTGATTGTTCAACTACATTTGATGACGGTGTTAGTTATCAAAAACATACTCAATGTATAAGTGAAGATGAGAAGTATCAAAAAGGGTTATACCAAGGGAAGAAAAATAAAAACAAGAATAACAACGGTAAGAACAATAACAATGGTGCCAACAATACTAAACCGCAGAGCAAAACTGTTGATCCAAAGAAGGAATCTGATGCAAAGAGTAACGAAGTCACAAAGAAAGAGGTTAAAAAGGAAAAAAAGTCAAAATTTGAATTGAAAAAAGGTCAATCCTTGTACAAAATCATGAAAGGTATCAAAGATAAAGATTTGAAGAAAGAATTATTGAAGAAACTAGTTGTTGACTCTTCTGGTAATTTAATTTTAGAAGAATGAAAACAAAATAATTATTTTTGTATAAGTTAAGAACAAAAAATAAAAAAAAATTGCTGAATTTGAATCATAATGCGTGTATGTTATTTATTCATGTCTTGGAATGCAAATGTGATATATATTAATAAATACATAATATGAAGAAAAGCTTTCGAAACTCCCTTAAGAAAAAAAAATGAATGTATGAGTCTAGCAATCAACATACAAAAAATGACGAAGATAATATTATTCTTGTTTGTTTAAACTTTTTGTCAATTTATTATAAAATTGATTCAAAGAAGATAATGGGAAGCTTAACGTATCGAACATGTAATCAGGTAATTGATCTTGTAATTTTTTCAATTCTTCAGAGGTTCTTTGCTTTAATAATGGTACGTAAATGACTTGAGTGCCGTCGTTCTCGTTTTTAATATCATCGTGTTTGGGATCTTGTTGAGCTTTGACAAAACCCAATTTGTAGTCCATGATACCATTATTGGAGCCCTGTGAGGCATCGAACCATAAGCCGGTATCATCTTCATAGGATTTATGGAATCTGACACCGCACATGTGTTCGAATAGATCTTTGAAAATATCCAAATTCTCGATTTGATCATTGAGTTGAGATGTCTTTTCAGAGAGTAAAGACTCTTTCTGTTCTAATTTTTTCCGCAAGATCTTGATCTCTTCTTCTTTTGATTCTAAATCTTGCTTAAAAATTGAATTTTCGTGTATGACTTTGGATACAAGCAGATCAGCGTTGTCCAATCTTTCATTGATAAGTTTTTTGTACTGAACGATATCCTCTGACATTATCTGTAGGATTTAGTACACAGAAAAAGAATTTTGTAGTTTGCAGTTTGTCAAAACTAAAACAAACTATGATACAGGATATTCATATATATATGTGTGTGTGTGTGTGTGTACGTATGGCCTCCTCTATACATTTATAACTGAGCTAGAGTTACGATCTTTGCTGATTACGAATCCACAGTATGTCTGAAAGTTTGCAAATATCAGGGAATCAGAAAAGAGATCTGAAAATGCATTCCATCACGTGAAAGTCACGAGACTAGAAGTCCCACACCGTTACCCCCACGGCACCCCTATTTCCATCATCTCTCGGTGTTCTATGCGTTGGCAAGCGTCACGGTAAACCATAAATACCGATCGCAAGAAAAGAAGACTAAATTGAAAGGAAAATTACGTGTGTGAAGAAAAAAAAAAACATTCGGATTACCTACAGGAGAGTCAACTTCCACAATAGGCTGGAAAAAAGGCTGCTGAACACTGATCAGAGAAAAGCACTACTCTGGACATACCAAACATATCAAAAACATACAAAAACTCGAAATTAATACAACAATTCAGAGCATAAAATAAAAAAACAAAAAAACAAAAAACAGCAGCACACAATACCTATGCGCAACTCACTCTAGTATTGTACTCGAGACCAGATTAAACATCCTCAAACCCATGCTCTCGAAAAAACAGTATTTTACAGCCAATTTAGGATCCAGACGGGTCTTGCCCGTCTGGATACTTCCCCTCGAGCGGTAATAAAAATTGAAACGAAAAAAATATAGTTACATTTTGGTTTTTTTTGTTTCTTCGGGAAGCAGCCGTAAAAGCCGTGGAAGGAAGAAGAAAACAGACAGTCGAAAAATCCTCATTCCCCGGTTTGCTCTCGATTAGATTCTCCTCTTCTATATTGCGATGCGAAGTATAAAAGATAAGCCTGGCAAGTTGTTGCTCTAATCAACAAGTGCATGAAACGTTGACCTCGAGCTGTCGATAGGTGTTCACACACACACACACACATGTGTGTGTGTG
>JAKTPK010000141.1:406975-419882 GCA_030557565.1 Tetrapisispora arboricola | reverse complement strand
AATAATAATAATAATAATAATAATAATATAAATGGTAAAATGAAACAGTTTATGGAGAAAATGTTGTTGGAAGAAACAGATAGGAAGTAATCAATCAATTTTCTTCCATTACAACTTTAGAGCTCAAACACTCCATCAAACGTAACTTCATTTTCAAAATTGAAACCATCCTAAATTTTTTATATAACTTATCTACTTTCAAAATATCTTTTTTTTTAATCTTACTTTTTTAGCTAATGGTGTATTTATGGTTATTATTTTTTATTTATTACAATGTTATTTATGAACGAAACCTAGGATAAGTAAATTTCACTTTAAGATTTTTTTGGTAAACCATTTTCTTTGTTGATCAAACAATCTTCAGTAGATTGAGGACCATCGCCCACTTTAGTCAAAATGACTCTAGAAACTCCTTTGTAAATATCTCCATCAGTTTGAAATTCAACGCTTTTTTCAATTTCAGAGAACTTGTTCAAGAAAGCTTCTAATTGAGAGGAATTATATTTGCTATCCCAACCAGATACTTTGTTGAAGAATTTGTAAATGAAGGCAAATAATTTTTCTTCGTTTTCTTCTAGATAATATAAAACAGCGTTTGGACCAGCATCGAAAGTGTATGCAACAATGGTTTCGTTGTAAAAAGAATTTATGTTATGAACTAATCTAATGATCCTTCTAGATGTATCATTCATGTAAAAAATTGGAGGGTAGGAATCTAAACAAGTGGCATGGAAAGAGTTGGAATCTTTCATTGTTAATTCAGCAAATGTTGCAAAGTCCTTTTCAATGATTGATTTTTTCATTAGTTCGAATCTTTTTGGAACAACATTTTTAATTCTTTCTTGGAATAGATCTGAGGTCTTAACAGTTAATTGCATACCACTGGTTGATGGAGTGTCTTTCTTTAAATCACTAACAACAAATATAACAGCCTTCATGTTTGGCCAATCTTCTAAAGAGCTGACTGGTACAGCTTTAGAATCAGAACCGTCTGCTAATTCACCCATTTCCCAAGCAACATAACCACCAAATAATGATCTACAAGCAGAACCTGAACCTTTTCTAGCAATCTTGGAAATCTCAGAATAATCTTCTTTCAACTCAAAAACTTTGGTGATAGCAACAACTAAAGCTGCAAAACCGGCTGCAGAAGAAGCTAGACCAGCAGCTGTTGGAAAATTGTTTTCAGAAACAATATGAAGTTTCCATTTGGACATAGTGGGTAAGCTTGAATCCGCAGCTTCCATCTGGGCTCTTAACTCTCTTAAATCTTTCAAACAATTTTGAGTTCTTTCACTACCTAAAGATTCTTCATTGCCATTTAACCACAATTTGTCTTCCTTTAACTCTGGACCACATGCAACAGAAGTTAAAGTTTTCAAGTCATCTTGAGATAAAGTGACAGATATAGACGAATTCGTTGGTAAATTCAAATGTTGGTCTCTTTTACCCCAGTATTTTAAAGTGGCGATATTGACAGGAGCAGTGGCAGAAGCAACGTATAATGACATTTGGGTATGTTAATTTTATTGATTAAATTTGTGCTGATAGTCTTTTTCAAATTCTATTATCAAAATTTGCAATGTAGACAAATTCAATTCAAATGTAAAACAAAATTCTTTATTGAGAAAAAAATTTATAATTAATATCCTTATATATATATAAATATATTAATTGTTTGTCAATAATTAATAAAACTCAATATTAATTGGAACTGTATATACCTGAAAACATTATAAATTCAACTAATTCAAAAGTTTTGTTGTTACGTTAGTCCTCTCTTACTGTAGATTTGGTCCTTACCAAATCGTTGGAGTGCGATAAAGATCTGGAAAAGTTTTAAAGTCCTCGAGGCATCGCCTTTAAAATTTTACAAGCCGATAAAACTAAAACTTTAATAAATATCAGAAGTGTTAATATAAAGGTTATACAATATATATTCTTTAAATTTTGGAATAGCTGGTGGTTGAACTATAGCATCTTTTGATTTTAAGTTCAATTATTTGAATTAAACTGATTTCTTGTATATTATAGCGTTTTCATCTTTGAACTTCGAAAAAACATATTTCTGCCAATTGATAAATAGTAATATAAGGGCTAAAATCTAAGTGTTAAGTCATGTACTTCACCATTAATCCAATCACAAAGTCAGCGGCTGTGGGGTTAGTTAATAAACATATTTTCAAAAAGTCTTCAATTGGTTACCAACCATTGCTCAATAATGTTTCAAAGATACTATTTATTGCACCACATATTAATTCCAGATGTTATTCAAATTTTACAGCTACGAATGACAAACAACCAGTCTTTACAAAAGAAGAACTAGAAAAGGCGAGTAAACATAGACTTGATAATCTTGGGCCTTTTGTATCTCGATTACCCAAAAAATGGATACCTTACGCAGAATTGATGAGACTTGAAAAGCCAGTAGGTACCTGGTTGTTGTATTTACCTGGTACTTGGGCGATCACGATGGCAGCTATCCAAACCACAGCTACGTTATCTTCGACCATTTGGATGTTAGGATTATTTGGAGTGGGCTCGCTTATAATGAGGGGAGCAGGCTGCACAATTAATGACATTTGGGATAGGAATCTAGACGATAAAGTTATTAGATCTGTAGAAAGGCCAATTGCATCGAAGAGAGTCTCTACTAAAAACGCATCTGTATTTTTAGCAGCTCAAACGGCTGTCGGTATGGGTGTATTGTCTCAACTTCCTGCTCAATGTTGGTGGCTGGGTTTAGCATCATTGCCCATTGTTTTCACGTATCCATTATTCAAGAGGTTTACTTATTATCCCCAAATTGCCTTGAGTGCATGTTTCAATTGGGCAGCATTGTTAGGTTTTCCAGCAATGGGAATAATGGACTGGTCAACAATGATTCCATTGTATACAGGAAGTTTCTTGTGGTGTATGATATATGATACCATTTATGCGCATCAAGATAAAAAGTTTGATGTTAAGGCAGGTATCAAATCGACTGCATTAGCATGGGGTAAAAATACCAAAAAAATATCAACAGCTCTTGCTACTGCACAATTTTCTTTATTTACAATTGCAGGAATAAATTCAGGTCTAATTTTAGGTCCTGGATTTATTGGTGGTTTAAGTATATTCGCATACAGAGTATTTACAATGATAAAAAATGTGGATCTTGATAACCCAGCTGACTGTTGGAAGTATTTCACCAGTAATATCAGTACAGGGCTCTACTTCACATATGCACTATTTTTTGATTACATTCTAACGTTGTTAGGATTTTTATAGAAATGAAACAACAACACACGATCACCCCTCTTCTAAATGTAACGAAGAATTCAAGGGTGTCTTTTGTTATGTTGTGGTTTGATTTCCTTAACAATTTTGATTGCGGTATTGTTATGCAACGTTGCTCTGTTGAAGTTATTATCTGACAATTCATTAACGAGCTTTTTATTCTTTTCTGCCTCGTCAAGTTCTTGTTTATAAATATTTTTTTTGTCATTATATAATTTGTCGATACTACTATTAACTTTCAATGAATCTAATGATTTTATTGAATCACCACCAAATAATGCGTCAAATATTCTTGCATCGTTGACGTAAATTTCACCACTTCTTGGAACAATTAAAAGTTTATCCCAAAAATGCTTTACTCTTAAGTCCTTATCAATTAAGAAAAATATACTTGATTGTTTACTTTCAGCACCATTTTTACCCATTCCAGTGAAAATTTTTGTTTTACTTGCTCTATTAATTGAGATAATGGATCTGTTAATTGAAACTGGTCGACTTAGAAAAAGACTATTGCGAGTAAGTTCGACAAAAGATTTAGTATTTTCATTAGTTGGAGGATGATAAGTGATCTTTGAAACTACTTTTGATCTTAACAACAAAACAGCAATGGATATACCAAATGGAAACAAACCCAAGACAAATGGTGATAACGTTTGCATGTAAAATTTAGATTTCATTATAAGAGATTCATCTTTTTTTTTCTCCTCATCATTTCTATGATCTTGCAATATATGTAAAGCTGACTCCCATGACCAACTAACAAATGATACACCATAAACAAAAAAGGCAAAGGAGAATATGCTAGTTCCAAATTTTATTGATTTATTTAAGTCATGGGAGTAAATGATGGTGGGTTTCTTCCTAGATGTGAGTCCAGTGATGACATTTCTGATCGAGATATTTGATGGCATGGTGGTATTCAATTGATAAAGAGGCTTTATATGCCAATGAGGCTGTTGTTTGTAATGAATAAAACCTTCAACAACTTGGTATTCTGCTGGGATTATAACTTCAACGGTTGTATCCACATCAAAATAAAACTATATAGTACTTTCAAAAAATCAAGCCCTCGCATAAGTAAAAGTCTTTTGTTTGATTTCATTAATGATTATAGAGTTTTCAAATATTTAAAGTGTCAAAAAATGTTTACCCTAATGGATAATATCTTAAGAAAAAATGTTCATTATATTCATTATTTAAAAACTATAAAAACAGGATCATTATACCAATAACGTTGTAATTGACAGTTTTCAAATTAACTCAAATACCTCTATTTACCATGTTTGTTGATATTTTTTGAAAATGTGTAAAAATTGAAAGTTACAAAAGTCTTGATCGATTCAATAACTAGTATATTGGTGATCTAAAAAAAAATTTGTTGATTCACGTTGTATCATGGTGATTTCAATCAACTTGAATTTGATCTTTTGATTTTATTGATTTATTTTTAGTGTTACAATTTCCTTCAAAGAAAAACCATTTGAAAGGAATAAAAAGGGAAAAAAAAACATTTCTTTGCATGTCTGTTTTATTTCCGCTAAATGTCTTATAATAATCCATTATTGTATAAGGATAACAGTTCTGGATCATTCAAAATATAATCGGATATATCAATACCAAATTTATTCAACCAATCTATATTAACATTGTTTGAATCAATCAAATAGGATCTTCTTTTCAATTGACCATCTAAAGTGAAAATTTCACTCAGTAACAACTTATTGTTCATCAAAATGTCAATAAATTCTTGATAATTTTTCGATTTGTCAATAAGAGTGTACAAAAGTTGTAAATTTTTAGCATAATAATCTCTTTCAGTCAATTTTTGCTCTACCAAATGTTTTTGTTGCAATAGAAGCCTATAATCGTTATCATTTTCAATATCACTCTGTTGAAAACTCTTAATACTCGATTGAATATGCTCTGGAGTAATCATATGAACTTAAATTTTTGATTGTGTTGAAATATATATGTAGCAGAAATATATATCTAAGTATGCGGATGAGTTGAAATTTTTTTCCTTCTCCTAATAAGGACAACCTGCTGTTTCTACGTGCCTTCTGAGTATTATTTGGCTCGAAGAAAGCAGAAAAGACAAACTCGTTCTATAGGGGCAATGTGTGTGTTATCAACCTTTTCGACTGCTATTGTAATTTAGTAGTAGGAATTTGATAAAAATAACATTTATCGATGGGATCCGGGGTTTAGCAGCTAACTTCAGAGGTGCACTTGACGGACGAAGAGTTGGATATCTATGATATGCTTAACTTAAACGAAAAAAGCTGTTGGAAGCTCAAAACAGCAACTGCGAACACACATAAATATCACAAATGTTTGGTTTTTGTGTTTTATTTATATACTTATAGATGTAACAATATTTTTTTTTCCCGCCGAGCTCATCAAAACAGCCATTAATTATTTGTGTTACAACTGCGTTTTTGTTGCTCTGTGCTCTGAAACGTTTCCGGAAAGCGCGAGAAAACACAAATTTTTTGTCCTTGGTGGCATTCGCTCACTGATTGTTGGGCGCGTTGCGGGTAACGTGGAAACATTTCGTCTCACGGCAATCGAACAGGAGAACCGAATTTGCCACTGGCGGAAAAAGAAACAAGCGAGCCGCGGTGATGGCGGGTAATTCGTGTGTAATGATAGTACTGGATTTTGGCGGTGGTGAAGTGTGGTCGGTGTGTCTGTGTGGCCTGTCTGAGTGTGGCGACAGTAAGCATGATTGAGGATAATTATAGTGAGTTTTTTTTATACATATACATACATACTCAAATGCGTGGATGGGTGGATCTTTGTGTATTTTTTTTTGGAACTACTTCGGATTCTTCTTTTCGTAAACTGCATTGAATAAACTCAAGTTTAAACAGGAGTTGTTGAATGAGTTTCCGAAGGTTTCGCTTTGGTAGTTATTTATGCTATGATAAGGTTCGTCATAAAATTTGCAGCAATAATTATTTTCCACTGTATCATAGAAATAAAAGTTACTTCCATCGACAATGGATCCATGTTTATTGCTGCTACTGTGCTTGTTGTTCTGTTCGGTGACTAGGCCTAATAAGAAATTATCGTTGTTTTTTTCGACGTTGTCATTTCCAATGAATGAGGATACTTTGAATGGTGGCAAGTTCATTAAAATTGCAGGCATATTAAATGTTTTGGCTCCATTGTTACCAACGTTAGTAAATGGACTACTGTAATTGTGACCTGACTTATAGTTATTGCCAGTACTACTAATGACATCATTGGTACTTCTGCTGCTTGGATTGTTGTTTTTATTTTTACCATTTTCGGTTGCAGTGAAGTATATACAATGGGTTTTTAAAGAGGACAGAATTTCATATAGCATCAATTTCAAGCTCAAATCAAATGAAACTTTGTGAAACAATGTGAACATGTTTTCAAGTAAGTTGTTCAAATGCTCTAATTCATTATCCTTTATCAACCTTATAACAAAATGAAGAATTGATGACTGATTCAATATTGAGATTTTCAAAAAAGCATCCAGTTTAACACGTATACTCATTAGAATTGACTCATCCATTTTGGCATAATGCAAAATAATCTCATTAAAAGAGTTGGTGAATGACGAATAAACAGATGCATCCCACAAATCTTCACTGTTTTCACTGAAATTTCCCCCATTATGATTGGTCTTAAAATTCGATCCCAAACTTTGTTGGGATGATCTAGAACTCATTAATTCTGCTCTATTATCAAATGATTTGGACCTCTTCAAAGTTTTAATCTGTTGGGATAATGAAGTGATCAACTTTATAATCACTTCCCACATTATATTGTATTTCTCCTCATCATCCAAACAACTTTCAAAAAATTTCTTTTCAAAAATCTTAATGACTTTGCCAATTATCTCAGAATCAAATATGCGTTCAAATAAATGTGAACATAAACAACTATATCCACTAACTTTCACAATTTCAAAAAGAAAGTCCCTTGTTTCATCATAATTATCAGACTCGTCTACATATTTCGTTAATAAAAATTTGGTATAAGCTTGAAATATCCATAAATTTGTAAAATCCAAGTTCTCGTAGAGATTATTGGATTCTGCGGAAACAATCTCCTGAGTATCATTATCATTTATGCTGTCAATTCCATAATTAATCAAATCAACTATTAAATCAAAACTGGAGCAATTAGGATCCTTCAAAAATTGAATGATGATTGATATGCTGATACTTACCGTTTTTGAGTTTGTTCCAAATTTGACTAATATGTCAAGAAAGAATCTATAAAATGTTCCAATTTGTTTCATACATGACTCCAATAACCATTTTAAATTGGAATATATATAGTTGTCTTTCGCGTATTCATAATAATGAATAAATTCTATAGTTCTAGTAGTTTCTTTAATGTCATATGATAATACTGTCAAAACAACATCGCTTGATAGGGTATTCTGAATTTTTTCAAAGGTCAATAACTTCGAAGAAATCAAATATATCAAATCATCAGTCCTAAAAGTTTTTCTTTTCAAGTAAACGGAAACAAATTTATTATAGTCCCTTTTATTCACATTCATCAAAAGAAGCATCATGTATCTAGAGTTCTTACGAGATGCACTGTCAACGGTATCATTCAAAAATGTCCTTAAATTTGTTTGAAAAACTTCTGGAAAGTTGAAACTAGACCCACTTGGGTTTATAATATTTCCATGCAATGCGTCGTTAATGGCTTTAACTAAAGTTCTATCTTTAACTAATCTTTCGGCTTTCAATTTTTCTTCCTCATATACGTTTCCTAAGTCATTTCTTAATTCAGAGTCATACTTTATGGCATAAGGAAAGTTTTTCATAAAAAATTTCCAGAACGGCATTAATGATGATAATGAATATGCTACATTGTCACTTACCATTAGCTTTTTTGTATAAATTAAAATTAAAGCTTTAATAAATAATATATGATCATTAATAAATTGTGAGAACAATTTTCGATACCTTAATAAAATGTCGCATAAAAGTTCAAGAGTTTCAACATCGACAATTAACTGATGATAAACAATAAATTCGATCCATCTATAAAATAAGTAAAAAGTATCCAATTTAGTGCATAGAATATCAAAATTTTCCAATATCGTCTTCTTCTCAACTAAAGCTAAATCTTCACCGCATTTAGAACTTAAAAATCTTTCACCTAACATTATTTTGACACTGTATGGAGTACTACTAAAATCGAAATCATCATTTGAATATAATTCAGCTTTTAATCGGTCAGCTTTTATAAGCAACGTCTCATAATTGTAGTCATCATAATATTGGCTATCATATTCCATTACATTTCTCAAAACCAGATTGTACTGACTCTTCATCAATGGTGAAATTTTAAGGTTTATCAATACAATGCAATGAAAATATTTATCGTCAGATGATGGCAGATACAATATACCTGAACTAATCAGTTTCCTTATGTATGTTGGAACCTTAATAATACCATAATTGACAAAAGTGTTCAATAGTCTATATAAACACGGAAGTGATACAAGAGAAGCTTTACTCCTCTCTGACATTTTAGCAATCTGAAATATAATAGACCAAATTGCATCCTCAATGACAAATTCCCTCAAACTTTCAACGGAATTTATTATTAACAATATGATACGACTAGCGAGTTGGGGTGCTGCGTAATGGTTTTTTTTAGATGGCGAAATTGCCCATAATAGCACCTGTGTTACTTGGGATATCTCCGAAATTTCTTTTTCTACATATGTAGCCCAATCAAAGTCAATGCTATTATTGTCTAATAATTCCGAGAGATGTGTGTCAATGCAATTAAGTCTCACATAATTCAAATCTAAATTTTTACCAGTCTTAGACCCTGATTTATCTCCATCATATAAAGGAGATTTTAATGAACCATTAATTTTTAATGATTCGTTTCTGTAGCTTATCAGCTCTAGCCTCTTTCTTATGTCATTTTGGGTAAGTTCTGAACCATTAGCTTGGTTAATGATATCATTCAAATATGGCTTGTATAAATCCCATTTTGCAGATGGAAAGAGAAAAATTTCAAGTAGTTGGCTCTGAAATAAGTCATATATTAGATTTTTAATCATATTCAATATGGACTCTTTAATGCTTAAGTTTTTTTTTATGTCGTTTATGATATATTTTTCATCATTTATCATAGATTTAGTTTGAGATATGCAGACATATTTGTTGAGTAGTGTATCTGTGATTTTTGTAACCAAAAATAAAGGTTGTGAGGTAACGTCTCCTTCTTCTACCTTTGTTATATCTTTCCAAAAAACAGTCAAAATATGAAAAATTATTGGAAAGTACTCCAAATTTTCAGTTTTTCCTACAAATTCTACTAACCAGTACAGAAATATTTGTTTGTCAATCAGTTCTAACATATAACAGTTACCAAGTAACTTTAAAAAATAACGAATTTCCGTTTTCCAAATTTTCATTTTTCCTGAATCATTATAATAACCATTCATCTCTAATATTAGCTTCTCTAAAATAAATATAAAATTTTCAGTCCATTCTTTCAAAAGCTGCGAATTGACATCTTTACTATCCTTATTTTTCAATTTAAGTTGCTTCCATTCCATTGAGTAACAACATTTTAGTAACCAAATCGCTTTTATAATTGGAACTTGTCTAAAACAGCATTGTTCTAGCAATCGTCTTCTTTTTAAACCATGAGGCAAATATTTTGACATTTGAGTTATAGAAATGTATGGAGAGCTCAAATCTTTGAGCCATTGATCTTTTTTCTGATCAGATAAAGTTACTCTACTGGGAAGTTTGAACCCTGGACCCGCAAGCATACTAAATCTAGCTTCAGGATTATATGATTCTGACTCGGCAGAAATCTTGTTAATTTCAGTTTCACGTATCTTTAGAATATTTAAGAATTGACTTGCTAACTGATCTGCAAGTTTTGGCAATGATTCTGGTATCGAAGATCTTGCTGAAATACTTTCAAAATTTACTTTCGATGAGGAATAGTAACCTTTGGCTACGAAATGTAACATAATTTCGTCATCTTTCTTACTATGTCTCCAGGGCTCAAAATCAGGATATATCTTTTCAGTTGTAGCAGTTGAATCCTCAACTAATGGGTGCAATTCATCAGGAGGTAACAAAATGTATTTTGAAGGGCTCATCTCCTAATGGCGTACTTCTTCATAAACTATCTCAAGATATTTTAGTTAGTTTCGAACATAAATTCAAAAATACAAATATTTTGTACAGTTAATAAATTTTTGCTATTTATGAAAGATTATTCAATAGCTTTTGTTAAAGCATCACTTATATAAAGTTATGTTACTGTATGTTATAGTTTTGTCATCTTTAATATTTTATTTTTCATTTAGATCAAACTTCGAAATTTTAGATTCATCTCAACCGATCCCTTACAGCGAGTAGAGATAAATCCGTCCTGTATAAATTTTTTATTAAAAATGCTTTCAATTATAAAGACTTGATGAGCTGTAATTGAGGCAAATGTATATACATATATAAGTACTTTGATTTATAAGTGAATATAGGATGTGTTTTTTTGGGTTCATATCAATTTTCAGTTTAAAAGGATCAAAATCTCAGTTTATCTAGATAAACCGTTATGATTCAATAGCCTGACTAGTTTGTTACCTAATATATATATATATATATATATATATGCATATATGTATATATATGTATCATGTATATGCTTAAAATTCAAGTCAAGGAATTTATAACTTTCATGCCTTTATATATAAATATGAAATAGTTTTATCAATTTTTGTGGGTTTTGTATTGAGCTTCTACAAAATTGAACACTGATCACTCAGATAGTGAAGATAATGTTTTCTTATACATCTCAATTTCTGTATCTGATAATTTAAGTAATGGATTTGTATATTCGAATTTTTTGTTGCGATCCATTTCATTATTCTTTTCAACCGCGACAGTAATCAGTGTTTCATCAGGTTGTTTGTATAGTGTTGGTTTATATCCATCTGAGTCTCTTGAAATATCAACATCTATTTGATCAATCCAGAAAGAACGTTCACCTTTACCAACTAATAAATTATATGCAGTACCCTCTGTACCAGCTCTGGCAGTTCTACCTACACGATGAACATATTGTTGCGAAGACATTGGTACATCATAATTGACAACATCAGTGATGTTGTTAATATCAATACCTCTTGACATGATATCGGTTGTGATCAATAAAGTACAAACATCATTATCAACTTCATATGTGGAAAATTCATTCACAATTTTTCTATTTTCAGTTTTCGAATTATTAGAATTCACAGATTTGATTTTATGTTTTCTACCCAAATTTTTCTCAATCAACTGAGATAGTAATGCTGACAACCTCAATGAGCTTTCATTTGATTTTACAAAAACCAATACTTTAGAGTTGGGCAATTCGTTTAAAAGACGTAATAAAAATAATGGTTTGTAAAAACTTTTAGAAGTTGGTATTGCGAAAATAAATTCTTGTAATTTTTTAGGAATATTGTATAACTTAACTGAGTCCACAACAAATAATTTAGGGTGATAAAATTGTAAATTATGTAATTTCTCGGTGCTAGTTGTTAATGTAGCACTGAATACCATTTTTATTACATTACCTGGTAACTTATCTTTTTTCTGGAAGTTTATTTTATTCAATAACTCATCACACCAATTTTGAAACGACTGGTTAAGTAATCTATCGGCTTCATCTAAAACCAAGAATTTGATATTTTTCATCGTTATAGATCCCATTTGTAAATGATCTACTAACCTACCTGGGGTAATAATTAATATATCCGGTTCATTTTGTAAAAGTTTGTTATGTTCATCATTTAGAGAACTTTCTACTTTCGAAACACTTATCATTAAGCTACTACCACTGGCTAAGTTATTAAAAGTATTGAAAACTTGATTGATCAATAATTTTGTTGGAACCACAATCAAAGCTCTCAATTTATTAACTTTACGTTCACTTAAGGCTTGTATTATAGGAATGGAATAAGCTAAAGTTTTACCTGAACCTGTTGATGCATTGACAAGAACATCACCAACTCTTCTTGTGAAATTTTTTTTTGTTATATCTAGTGAAAAATTCATAGGAGCCAAAATAGTGTCGAGTAAGATAGTTTGGATAGCAAAAGTATCGTTGGAAAATTTCTCTTGTATATTCTTAAGAAGTTTTGGTTTAAGTTGATCTTTATATTCTTCAAATGGTTTGATCATGCTATTGTCATAGTAAATTTTCTCTGTAAAATTCCAAGCTGTACCTTTATGTGCACCAGTCTTAGAATATTCAGCAACCGCATCTTTTATTGCGGCCGGTTGGGGGATACTACTTAAATCATGCTGCTCAACATCTATATCTTCCTCATCATCACTTTCGTTGACTAAATCTGATTTTCTCAATTTATTCTGAAGAGACAATGTTTGCTGAAATCTAGAAATAACAGTTGCATGCGTATTATTATTTTCGTCCTCTAGATCTACATCCATATTGTGAAGGTCTTCTGGTTTTTCTGAATGTTTTTCATTATCCAATTTGGTTAGATCATTCTCTGTGTCAGAGGCACCTTCATTGTCACTTTCATTATCACTTTTACCTTTGAAAGATATAATTTCTTCTTCTTCTTCTTCTTCTTCTTCTT
>JAKTPK010000141.1:351840-406925 GCA_030557565.1 Tetrapisispora arboricola | reverse complement strand
TTCTTCTTCTTCTTCTTCTTCTTCTTCTGCTTTTTCTTCTTCTCCTTCGGAAACTTCTTCTTCTTCTAATTCATCATCAGATTCAGCAATAGATTTATTTCTTTTCAAAGGAATCAATTTCTTAGATGCACTTTCTGATTGATCTGATACGTTGAGAACAGTTTGACTTGGGTCAAAACGAGTCGCAAACATTCTTTCCAAATAAATATAAACAGTCTCTTGATTTTATTTCAAGTTACCAAGGTCGTCCATTTGTCAAGCTATATTTTCTAATCATAGACTGAAACGAACTTGTAGATGTTTTATATAAAAACATTTTAAGCTCAGCTCATCGAAAACTAATTTTTTTTTCTATTCGTCTTCGGCAACAAAAATTTTCAGAACACTATAAATGCATCAAATTGAAATTATATTTAAGGACAACTAGAATAATAGAGAGATATAAGGTGTGAGTTAGTGGTTGATTTGTTGTAGTTCTTTAACATAATATCTAAAGAACACAAAAAAAGTCTATTTGAATAAATACAAAAAAAATTGTTTGGGTATTTCAAAGTACTTCAAGAACTTGATTACAACCTTGGTATGATTCCGACACTAAGATTATTTGCTCGATCCGCTTGGAAGGGACCAAATATTGTTCCCTTACCTATCAAAGAGGCAATGAAGAGTGGTACACCCATTAGAACTAATGCCAGAAGTGCAACCATATTACCTCAATTTGTTGGTTTGAAATTCCAAGTTCATAACGGTAAAGAATACGTTGCCTTTGAAGTTACTGAAGATATGGTTGGTAATAAGCTAGGAGAGTTCGTGCCTACAAGAAAGAAGTTCAAATATAGTCAAACTAAAAACAAATAATGATCATAGCACCCTTTTGTGTTGTGCAATTCACAATTAACGTAACAACTAACATTTTTCATCAACTTGAAAAGCTTGTAAATAACATTTAGTATAGTTAAAAATGTTGAACATTTATTTTTATGTAAATATACTAACTAAATAGCAGGAAATCTAAAAAAATATTCATAAATAAATTTAAAAGAAAAAAAAAGAGACTTGGGTATGTTTGAGTAAGAATTTATATTAGAAAGAATATTAATTTGAGTATTTTTGTATTTGAAATATCAATCATAAAATGTTTAGAAGCTTTAATTCTCTGTCAGCACCGGATCTATCGA
Organism: Tetrapisispora arboricola; assembly: GCA_030557565.1. Lineage (NCBI taxonomy): Eukaryota > Fungi > Ascomycota > Saccharomycetes > Saccharomycetales > Saccharomycetaceae > Tetrapisispora > Tetrapisispora arboricola. Next base: position 405,747 of record JAKTPK010000141.1, on the reverse strand, counting down.
TATTTGGCCAGTTACCCCAATTGGGTAGTCGTAACACTATGCAAGTTGCGTTGTCAGAGTGCCTTGAAGATACAGCTGATATAAATTTTATAACTTCATCTGATACAAATTGAGGTGTAGCTTTTTTCAATCCACGTAAATTGACTGTTGATGTTATTAAATCTACTACCTCTTGATCACTAAGAATATTTGAAACTCCATCAGACACTAACGTGATGAAACACTCATCACCTCCAAATTGTAATTTTGATTTTTCAGAATGTGGTAAAGATTTAGTTGATCCTATTAAGTATGCATAAATATCAGGCTCGCTTGATAAACCTTCTGGTTTCCCCGCCAAATCACCAAATGATCTGGTGTTCGCATAGTTGTTTAAAAACCTTTTATCACCAAATGCATCTTCTTCTATTAATTCACTTGAGAAATTCAAATCAACTTCATTCTCAACTTCCATATCACTGGAATATAACAGTCTTTTAGATTCCCTACGAGATGATGCGCTGTGTATTTTTGTTAAACTATGGGCAATGCCGTTTGAATCACACAAAATTATTTTTGAGTCTCCCACTTGCGTCACTACTAATTTCAATAAACTTCTGGGGTCAATGAAAAATGATTCGTTGAACAAATTATCATCTGTCTCATATGCAGACAGAAAAATTGACGATGCAGTTGATCCGCCTTGATATTTTTGGATTCTATCTTCAAAAGACAAATTTTCTGACGTCTCTGATTCTCCATAACCACAACATGTATCTAAATCAAATTTCAAAAACCCATAAAAAATTCTTAGTCTTTCTTGTTCTGTTAATAATGAAATTTTATCAATAATATTACCCCATTTATCAAAAATCATTCTTGAGCCTTGATTATCTGAGCCATACAAAACTTGTTCTTGTTTTGTATTACAGTTTTTAATAAATTTTTCATAAAACTGATATCTATTTTTATACAAATTTTCCCAATAACTGTTCTTGAACACTGTTTTATATTTCTTCAGTAAATTGTAAAAATCATTCTTTAAAATGAAGTCGTTTGAAATCTCTTCATGTAATCTCTCAGCAAGTAACTTTGAAACACGGCCACCACCGTGACCATCAAAAACTGATAAATTTAAAATTGATCTTGATCTGAGATCATGATCATCTACAATCTTACCCTTTTTCAATTTTTTAGAAATCTTTAATTCATCTTCCACAGAAGGCAATTTCAATAAGCTCATTGAATAAGTATCTTCATTAAACCGTCTACTTACTCTACTTGAAGAATGACCAATGACACTCGGAAATTTTGTCAACGGGATACGTAACAAATGTTGATTATCTGAATCAAATTGATCACTACCCTTTCTAATGTCACCATTTATATTGAAGTCGTTGTGCTGATCATTGATGGTTGTTTTTTTAGCATTGGCATTATTTTTTGATGCAAATTTCAATAGATTCGCCGGTCTAATCCTTATAAAAGACTGAGAAGCTACCATTTAATATTTGTCGGTTGACTTAGTCTACTTAATTTGCTGTGTAATAAGTTGAGGAAGAATGAAAAAACTATTTACCGATTGAAACAAATTTATAGTGCTTAATTTCATGAAATAGCTATATCAAAAACCAAACAAATGATATGCCGTTTGTTTGCCCTTTTTGAATATCAACTTTGCTTAGAATACCTGGTTTTAAAGCCAACTTATTTCAAATCCAAAATCGCAGAGAGTAGCAATAATAACAGTGATCTATCTTCAACCCTCAAGAGAATGAGAGTGTGTATATTGATATCCTTTATCCAGGTGCGTATGTTTGAGTGTGTATGTGTGTGAACTGTCTTGTTCACTTGAGTTACAAGTCATCTCGATCTAATCAAAGCTTTTATATTGTGGTTTCTTCTTTTATACACACAGTTCATACTCAAATTTTATAAATTTTCGTTATTGTAAATATTGGAAATTTCAGAGAGGCGTGCGTACAGCACAAAATATCCACCACAAATATATAAGTAGAGGGAGTCATGCTACGAAGTCTCAAATCATAGCCTAAGACAACTGCTTCCATGAAACAGAGCTGCGCAGAGAACTCAAGTTGTCTATTTGAATTAGCTATATAATAGGTGATGATACACCTCTGGATGTTTAATTGTTTTATAAAAGAGGATACGAGATATATAGACTGATCTGTTCTTGTCGCATTATATGTGTCACAATAACCTCTAATTTCAAACAAAAAACAAAATATCAAAGCAAAAGCTTGCCGTCCTTTCCCAAGTTTTATGATATCCAGAACAGAATCTCTTGTGGCTGCACCGTCATCTCCCATGTACCAATGAAGATTCTTCTGTTCTACTATCAAGACAAGATCTCATTGAAACTTTTCAAATCTGTGTACAATCACACCCATGCACCGCACTATAATTTCATGCGCTTACGGTTTTTTGAGCTTTTGGAGGTTTTTGGCCCTGTGAAACCAAATATGTTTTCCAAGAAACTTTTCAACCGTTTGGTTTACTCCAAGATAGATAGACCAAGTGACTGCCTAGATTTTGTTTTGAACTGTGGACTTGTTTGTATAATATAACGGCTTATCTTGGTAGGTTTTGTCGGTAGGTGTTTTTTTACCTCAGGTTAGTTTTGGTGACCAGAAGACAAATAAATAAAATTGAACAACTTTCAGTCTACATTATCCCAGCAATCTATCTCCCTTGATAAAATGAGCATTTTTCTGAAATTTAATTGCACACCGCTGCCATTGAGGAGTTATAAATCTTTCAAACTTTTGAATCCTGTCTCGAATATCCTACAGAATGCTATGTTAACTTCTCAAACAAGACTATTTCATCAATCTAATCTTTGGAATGCTACATTGAACCAGATTAAACGTGGTGCTAAAAAGCCGCCAAGAAACAAAAAAATATCAATGTCACCAGATTTAGAGAATTGCCCCATCAGAAAAGGTGTGGTCTTGAGGCTCATGATTTTAAAGCCTAAAAAACCAAATTCAGCACAACGTAAAGCTGCAAGAGTGAAGTTATCAAATGGTAATGTTGTATCTGCATATATCCCTGGCGAAGGCCATAATGCTCAAGAGCATAGTATTGTTTACGTTAGAGGTGGCCGTTGTCAAGACCTACCAGGTGTTAAATATCATCTTGTAAGAGGAGCTGGTGATTTGAACGGTGTAGTGAATAGAATAACATCAAGATCAAAATATGGTGTTAAAAAACCAGCAGCCCAAAAGGCAGAATGATCAAGCTAGGAAGCAACAGACAATAAAGACAGCACACTTATCTGTACAAAACGTCACTCAGTAATTCTTTATTGTCATCAGTATACAAATAAGAATCTCCATATTCCCAATATTTATATATACACCACACATACATATCTGATAGTAACATATAGAATCAGCAACTGTAAATAAATTCAAACTACAATGGATATTAGTATGCCTTTTAGCATAAAACAATTACAACTCAAACAAAGCCACCAGATCGACCACCAGATCAACCATCTATCGGTCAGTCCATTGAGTGTCACCATTGGTGATGGGATGGATGGTCTTGGGTTCTCATTGTTTTATGCTGTCTGTTTTTACCCGGTGTGTCATGTCCAACGACAGCACAACTACACACAAACAAAAAAAAATATTGGAATTGAAGTTTGTCGACAACCACCAACCACCGACCACCAACCTTTAGTTTACGATCAAGCAATAAGAACCAACCATTCAATCTGTTGATGTAGCCAAAGTAACTTGTTTGATGGACGACGCACTTCGAATTTATGTATAGCTCTAGCTCTTTATATTAGTGTGTGTGTGTATATGATTACAAGTGTTCTGTGTTTTATGGTTTTCCGTCAAGTCAGTCTAAAAAAATAGCTTCATACAAACCATAAGAAGGTGATAGATAATAGTAGTTTTTGAATCTTGAAAATTTAATTCAAAATACAATTATGTCTTTCTTTGGGTTTAATACAAATTTGCCCAATGATTCTGGTAAGCGTAAAGATCATGTGAAAAAGGACAAAAACGGTCCATTAGATTTCGATGATACTTATAGAGGTTACGGTGAATACGAAAAGGAAGAAGACGATTATTTGAACGAAGAAACATTTGCTGATGATGTTGCCTTTGGTACTGATTTTGATTTCGGTCATGGTTCTGCAACGTCTCCAAATTCAAATGCGCAGTCTCAAAATGATGTTCAGGGTCAACCACAGCAACAACAACAAGGTCAAGGTGGCTTTCCTTCCATGGGCAACATGCAAACTTCATATGTTCAACACCATCAACAACCAATGCATATATCCTATGCGGCAGCTGCTTCGGCTTCAAACTCTTCCCAGCAACAAGCTCCAATCAATATGGCCATGGACATGAGACCTATGGAGTCATTATGGTCCAACCAACCCGAACAAGCTCAACAAGCTCAACAAGCCCAACAAGCTCAACAAGCCCAACAAACTCAAGGTGAAGTTTTATCGATGGCTGAATTGGAAAGGCAACAACTTCAAATTCAGCAGCAACAGCAGCAACAAATGTATATGCCAAATTTCACAAATCAGCAAACCCAAGCACCAGGTCAATTGCAAAACAATTTTCAAAATGCTCAAAACATGAACAATCAATTTCAACAAGTTCCACCAATGTTCAACCACCCAATCCCACCAAACCAACAAAGGGCACCATTCAACCAACAATCTGGTCAAATGAACGTACAAAGCCAACTCCCAGGTCAAGTACCAGGTCCATTTCCTCCTCAACATATGCATTCTATGCAAATGGCATCTAATGGAATGAATATGCCAATGCCTGTTAACAATCAGGTTCAAGGGCAATCGGGTCAACAGCAGCAGCAGTTTCAACAAGTTCATCAACAACAGATGCATCAACAACAACATCCGGTCTTATCTCAGAACGAAATGTTACAGGGTGAACAATCTATGCATGTTCCGTCTCCAAACCAAACTCATCAATTGTTGCAAAGAGAAGATAGCAGTAGTAGTTCTCATGGAAGTGGTAACCAAATGCACATGCATTCCAAAGAGAGAGGACCTCGTCGTATGTCAAGAAGAAGCGAACCCATGACTCCTGAAGAACAAAAAAGATTACAAATCAGACATGCGAAAGTTGAAAAAATTTTGAAAAATGCAGGTTTGATGACTCCTCGTGATAAAGATTTTATTACTCGTTATCAATTATCCCAGATTGTTACAGAAGATCCTTATAATGAAGACTTTTATTTCCAAGTTTATAAGATCATCCAAACTGGTGGAATAGCTGGTAAGTCAAACAAAGATCTAATTGCTCGTGCGTATTTGGAACATTCTGGTCATAGACTGGGTGGTCGTTATAAGAGAGCTGATGTTGCTTTGCAAAGAATGCAAAATCAAGTTGAAAAAGCTGTCACAGTTGCAAAGGAGAGACCTCAAAAAAACAAAGAACATGTTGATACTGCACGTGAAGGTGTTTTAGGTAAAATTTCTTCATCTTTGAACAGTAAGGCTCCACGTAGACAATTACAAATTCCATCACCAAAATTAAGTGACGAAGAAGAAGAGGCTAAGCTATCTTCTCAAGGTTCCTTAGACTCTTTAGAAGAAGTTACCGAGTCATTGAACAACGTTGGTATAAATGAATCATCTAGGTCAAGAAGAAGATCATCATATGCTTTTTCTTCCGTTGACCAGCGTTCTGTTTTGTCTCGTTCTGGTGGTAGAAAATTTGTGTTATCTTTGATTGAAAAAGTTTATGAAGAAGTATTAGAATTAGAAGCTCAGTTAAGAAGTGGTAATGAAACTGATAGTATGGCATTATGGGAGTCATTGCATATTGGTGACGAAGCTTACGAGGTTTCCCCTTTTATTTCTATGCTTTCTTTTGACAAAGGTGTAAAAATTATGCCACGTATTTTTAACTTTTTAGATAAAGCATCAAAATTGAAATTATTGCAAACTTTTTTCAATGAATTATCACATTTGAATGTTATCATTATTAGTTCCTTCAAAACAAATCCATCTCCAACAGAAGCACAATTGAAAAAAATTGAATTATTTCAAAGCGTTTTTCTAAAGATTATTGTATCTTTCTTATCAAGCAATGCTGATTTTATTGAAATCATGGGATTGTTATTGCATTTGATTAGAAACAACAACGTTTCATTTATTTCAACCTCTACTCTAGGTTTGAATTTGATAACTATTTTAATTTCACGTGCAGCTTTAATTAAACAAGATAACAACAGAACAAATAGTTTATCCTCACCAGATATACAAGCATGGAATGAAGTTTATGATAAATTATTTATTTCTCTGGAAACTAAGTTATCATTAGTTTTCCCTCCACAAGAATATAGAGATAAAGTTGTCAAGGAAACATTTCAATCAGGTCAAACTAGCACCAATTATTTCGATCAATCTTATATATGGCAATTTTTGGCTTCATTGGCCTTAAGTGGTAAATTAAATCATCAAAGAATCATTATTGATGAAGTCAGAGATGAAATTTTTGGAACTATTAATTCTGCAGAGCAATTAAAGGATTCAAGCGATCAAAATTCTCTTTACAGAAGGGAAAAGCTATATCAAGACCTGAATTTATTCTTAAATGTTATGGGATTAGTCGCTAGAGATGGAGAAATCTCAGAATTAAAATAAGCCAATAAAATAAATTTATAATATAATTTTTGGATAGATTTTTAATAGTTACGATAAGTAGTATAATGAATGTAATATATCAATTTTTTATAATTAAAACTTTCTTTAAATATTTCAAATCCAAAATTTTAAAAGTTTGTCCAAATTTTAAACATTTTAAAGACAAAACAATAAAATTGTGAAAAGTTCCCTTATTTTCAAACATGAAAAGTTAAATTTAAATTATTATAAAACAAAAATGTTAACCAAAAAAACAGCATAGCATTAATTAAATAATTTACTTCTATACACAAAACGGTAACGATGATAAACAGCCCAATTTCCAATATATTGGAGCTTTCTGCTCAATATACTTTAAAATATTTAAAACTTAGAGTTCCGACCTTCAAAATCATCGATTTTGACCAGAATCCGAAAGTAATTACCATTAATTTGATTTTAGATAAGCATAATCAACATAGCCAACTGAAAGTAGTAGCGGTAGAAATTGAAACGAATAAGCAATGCATGATTTCTATCATTTCTGGGGACGACAAATCCATAGCCCAAGGGGTCTTTGACTACCATTCTGATCTAGAAATTCCAAAAGAAATTGTTTTTCCAAAATATCATAACGACTTGAAGATATCACAGAAGGTGTTGAAAACCTTTGATGAAAAGTTCAACTTAGTTACCAAATTCGGAGACAAGGATATTCAAAAGAATGATTTAGAAACAAATAAAGATATCGTTTCAGAAGTATGTCATCAGGATAAAAAGTCACAAGATTCAAGTGAATTTTTTGATACCACCGATAAAACTAAGAGTGCTTTTGGGAGAGAACTAAAGAAACCTGATGATATGCCAGGTTTTGAGGATGAGTATGAAATCAACGATGATAAAGGGACCCCTTATAATACCTCTAAGTTTCCTGGCTTGAATCTGGATCCCAATCGTATACATGGTTATGGTGACCAGGATTTGTATCCAACAGGACAAAGGTATCCTGATCTCAGCAACCCAGTTGGCGGAATAATTGGTGATCCAAATAACTTGAGAGGTCAAGGAGGAATGACGTTCAATCCTAACATACGAACTGACGAGTCAAGAAACAGAGGTAGAGGATATATACCTGGCTCCAAGTATGATGATCCCTTTGCTAATACCACAGATTTATCCAATAACACGAATGTAAACTTTGGAGGTCCTGGTTCAGGATTTGGAGGCCCTGGTTCAGGATTTGGAGGCTCTGGTTCAGGATTCGGCGGTGGTTTTATGTAAGATCCCAATACCTTCTGTTTGAACTATCAATGAATTGTTTTATTTTTACCTTAACTAACGTTATTTAATTTTATAAATGTAGGTATAGTTTTCAGCAGTGTTTAAAGTCGCCTTAAAATTATGCAAAACAAATAAATAGTTTGAGTGCTTTATTCAAATTGTTATACCAGAAAAAAGTCGCCGTAATCTGGATACTTTCACCAACTTGGAAATCATATCACTATTGTTTCTATTAGTGTGCACTGCAGCTATTCAAATCAGTTCTTCTTTTTGGTGTCCTCTTGATATATCACCACTGTATTGTTTCCCTGTTTATAAATATTACAAGTTAACCCGTTGATTTCAAGCAAAACAAATCCATTCGAATCAACTGCTTGTTCTGATATTATTTTAATATCTAAAATTCTTTCTTTGCCAATACCTGTAGCCGTTACAACATTGTTATTTTCATCAAAAGACAATGATCCAATAGTATTTGGTTGTTGTTCCATTGTTGCTTATAGGAACTTTGTAACGAAAGCTTCACAGATTAGCAACCTAAAGAATGTGTAATTGGGAGAGCTGTAAAAATACTATTTAACAACACATCCAAACAGAATCTTGTTAAAACTTAAGTTCAAGCAAAATGGCCTTAAATTTTATTAAGCAAACACCTTTTGATATTTTCTGATATTTAACTGATTGCGTAACATTAAGTAAAATTTCATTTCAGAAAACTGAAAACGATGCAAAATAAAAAGAAGTAAATTAAAAATGTTGATCTATTCAATGAACATATCATATTAAACATTGATAAAATAAGAAAGAAGATATAAAATAAACCTATTCAGGTTTTTTAGGAGAGCATTCAACTCAATTGACAAGCGTATAGAGTGTTTATATGAAACTTCACACACGAAAACATTACTGAGATGTCACTGCCGTTACTTATTGGATCTTTATTTGCTTTTGCTTATTCCCTTGTGGTTATAAATAAATATTTTTCATTTAAACTGCATAAAAATAGCTTTCCATTGACACTATTTATCCTATCTTTCAATATGGTTATTCTTCTATCCACAACTTATTTGCTTCCTTTGGATTTATTTTATGCAGCTCATTTTGATGAAACGAGGAACAATATAGGCGATAAAACTCCTGTATTTAATGGAACTTCAAGCGATGGTTCTGTTTCACAATCATTGATTCGTCTAACAAAGTTAAATATATGGAGTATAGAAGATCCAGAACATAAATTTAGATCAATGTGGTTATCCATATACTGGTCCGAATTCATATTATGTTGGATCGTAATTCCAATATTAGTCTCGTACGTTTCTTTTAAATATGCAGTACCTATTGGCGATTTTAAAAGAAGATTGAATAAAGCAGTTTTACAGAACTTGAAATTCTATTCGATTTCATTACTTTGCATAATAATTGGGTCTGTATATTTGATCATTACAACCGGCCATAATTTGTTTGACTTCAAGCCCCTTCTAATCTCACTAGCTCATCTTTACTCCTTGAGCTATGCTTTGATATTGTTGAGTACTGGATTAATTTTACTCCCAAAAGATTTAATACAACAGGGTAAATTACCAACAGAATACTCAAAGAACAAGCTATTTGTGGAATTAAGTAAGACTAATGATGACTTAAACGGAGCTGAACTTACCATGATGGAAAATGCCAATTCTATATTAGCAGCTGAAGAGTTACAGAATGGCGATATAACCTTCAATGATCTGTTGAACTCATGTAAGTTAGAAGTGAATTCACTAATTATGGAATTGAAAACCAGCAACCAAGGGACACAATTGAGAGAAAACACTGATACTTCTAAAGTCTCGATTGTATCAGCTGATAAACTTAACTCTGTCTACAACAAGTTTACCACTTATTACTACAACTATCTATACAATGAAACTTATATGGATAACATAATTCACAAGCTTGCCCATGTGGAATCTCCTTACTATTCTAATGTCAAAAGAATGGTTTTAGTGGTTGTAGGTGTGTTATGTAGCGTTCTGTCATTAATTGTGTTCTTTTTGGAAATCATACCGACGAAATGGGCTCATGGATGGATATTTGCAAGTGCCAATTGGTATAATTTTGGTCTCCAGTTTATCTTTTTATCGTATACAATGTTGGTGTCATTATATGCGATGAGTAAATTCAAATTTAGCAATTTTCATTTGATACAAAATGGTAATAGTAACCCTTCAAATACACTGTATTATTCTTTATACTCAAGCAGGTTGTTGTTTCCAATTTGCTTCAATTTAATGACTCTGGTCCCAACTAAAATGGATGGAGATAGGCACATTAGTAGCTTTGAAGATACTCTGTATAATGATATCACTTTGATTCCATTGATTCATATGATAAATAGGTTTGCTCCTATTTTATTTCTGACTGTCATACCCTTAAACCACCACTTTAATTTACAGGAACGGTTTTTAATCAAGATTTTGGGTGAAGAATATTATTACCAATTCTTCGGGATGATGATGTATGAATCCGTCGCAGATCAGAATACATTTGGAGAGGTTGATCCTTTGGAAGATGATACACGCAGGCAAATTGAAGAAGATTATGCATATTCCCTTCAAGATGGTAGATATTTATTTGAGAGAGCATCTACCAACTATAATTTATCGGATAGAATTTGAATCAGCTGATAACATTGACATAAAAATATTTGGCATAACATGGCATACACATTTATTTATTCAGATTACGTAAAAATAGATATGGTCTTACTTTTTTTTTTATTTTAAATATTGCACATGCGAAAGTTATCAGATGTAGTAAAGTTTATCGAATATGATTCTATGTTGAATTTTTATTTACATGAACACTTGTAATGCACTTTCTAATTTGGTAAACATCTCTTCACGTTCACCTTCCATTGTGCTTAACACAGTAATTGCACCGCCTGCTCCAATTTGCCAAGTATTTCCACTATCATACGAATACATGCATCTAATGTTCACAGACCAATCACTGTTGTTGTTTGATGACCAATATCCGGTTACACCACTGTATACGCCTCGGACACCTCCGTTTACGTGCCTATTCAATTCATTTTCGATTTGCTTTTGCAAAATTTCAACTGTAATTTTCTTTGGAGCACCTGTCATGGATCCCGCAGGAAGTGAATGTTTAAGCATATCAATGCCACTATAATCACAAATACCAGAATCATTCTTTTGAAAATAACCTTTAATTACACTAACTAACTGATATACTGTCTGATATTCTTCCACGGACATGAACTCAGTAACTTCTACCTTATTTAGTAACTCGTATAGATCGTTTCTAATAAGATCTAAAATCATCAAATTTTCTCCAAATTCTTTTGGTGTCTTCAGAATACTAGTAGCAAGTTCTCTCGTCATATTACTTCCTTTTTTGACGGTGCCTTTGATTGGTCGAAGTTCGCATGATTCATCATTCCATTTAATAAATCTTTCTGGCGAGGTACTGATGAAACACAAATTTAAATTATTTTCACCATCATCGATTATATCATTGAAATCAAAATAACTTGAAAAAGGAGCTGGGTTTTTTTGTATTAATGTCTGAAAGATTTTCCAAGGTTCGATTTTAGAAGAAGGTGTGATTTTTGTTTGTGTCGTTAGGCATATCTCATAAGAATCACCGTTGTGTATATATTCTTGGCATTTCTCAAAAGCCTTTGAATATTCTGTTTTACTTGGCATTCTAATGTCTAGTTTTATATTTTTAGGTAGTGATGTTGGCCATTTTAATTCAGAAGAGACGTCTAGTTCTTTTATTTTATCCAATATATCCACTGGAAAAGTATTATCTTGAGATATTGCCCACAATTTACCTTGGTTATGATTTATAACAATAGAGTTGTGTATGTATATCAATTTTGCATCTGGTATTAATTTCTCATAAGGATCAATATCATTAGTTAAAAATTGGCCCATTTCATAACCCAGAATTCCGATGAGGCCGCCAACAAAAGGAAGTTCTTTATTATTAGCAATTAATTTATCTTTCATGAAATCGCTTATCGTTGTCCAGAAGGATGTTTTGTCTTCTTTCAAAATTCTCAAGCCTGTTATCTTCTCTCTGGCACTGTCATTTTTTTCAAAGACATATTTTTCAATAGTTGAAGATTTTATAGTAGGGTCTTGCCAATTATGAATTGTTGTTTTATGAACTTGGTCATAATGAGTAAATACAGTTGAGTTAGAGTTTGGAATTGCTATTATTGACCATTCTCCTCTGTTTTGGCTCAAAGAAGAAGAAGAGAGAATAAATTTCGGAATATTCAAAGAATCGCATAATTTTAAGGTGTATTGAGGATCAGACGGTATAGAAAATTCTTTTAAAACTAGCATCTTGTTTTCTGTGACTATGTGTGATTTATCTTTATTCAATGGTACTTTATCAATACATTTACCAAGATTTCTAATGGTTGAAACAAAGTGAGAGTTCGGTGTGTTTTTCAATTTTTTAATTATTTCATGTCTACCAGAAGAGTTATTCATATTGATTGTTAGCCTTAAAAAATTGCTTATCAATAAGTTACCAAATTCCGAACAACATGACTCAGGATGGTACTGTACACCCATCCAATTAGTGTTCTTAATTTTAGCTGCCATTAATATTTTATCATCACCATCTTTAGTGAATGCTAATGGAGAAACAGTATCATTCCAAGTACTGACATGTAAAGAATGATATCTTGTTGATTTGAATTTTTTTGGATACTTGTCAAAAATCAAATCTTCTTTTACAATCTCAATATCATAAACTTGACCATGCTTAATATTCATTAACTCTTTGATTACAGAGCCTTGCGCTAGACACATGGCTTGAAAACCCAAACAAATACCTAAGATTGGAATACTTTTATATTTTTCTGTAAACAACGAATTAATAATGCCAACGTCTGATTCTCCTTTCAAAGGATTACCAGGACCAGGACCTACTACAACACAATCAAAATACTTCAAATAAGTTTCGAGTAACATCATATCTTTGAAAGTATCATTATGAATCGTAGTTACATTGATGGACTCATAACCCCCAACAGTTTGTTGCTCTATCAGCTTCACAATATTATATGTAAATGAATCGTAAGAATCAATGAATAATACATTCAATGACTCCATTGGCCTTTGAAATCTAATTATTGGTTGCAACTTTAAAATGGACTTCTTAACAAGTCACAACAAATAAACTTTTGTGAACCTATCAATTGAGACAGTTTCAAAATATGAATGTTGAAATACATATTTATAATGAGTGTTTAATGTATTCAATATATAGTTGTATTATACATTGTGATTCTTTAGTCATTCATTGTTCTTGACTTTTTATGAAAGTCTCAGATTCTAAGAAAAAAAACCTAAAGAGCGTACCAAATGTTGGATTTTCACTTGTAAAATAATCATCGAAAACAAGAATTTAAAGATGTAAAAACTCATTTCATCGTTAATGTAGGTTCAAAGACTACAGTAGAGAAAGATGTTCAATGCTGAGATAGTAAAACTCTTTTTATTTATTTTAGTTTAGCAAGCAAGCTTTGCGTTAGCTGCAAGAACAATAAGTTCTGCCGTTATAAATCAAAGTTGCAAAGACTATTCCAGATTTAACTTCTTGATAAATCAAGAAAACACTTTAGTGGTTTAATAAGTATACTTTTATTAATGCAATGATCTATATATAACTTGATAACAATGATTATCCTAATGGTAAATTTGCTTACAAAAAATATTCAACTCTTCTATTTCTAGCTGATTGAGCTTGAAAAGAATCTGAGAAAATGTCACTGTTGTTGGATATGGACATTTTCATTAAATCCGTTTCTAATTCATCCCCTCCTCTATTATAGAAATCTTGGTAATCAAAGGAAGAGTCCTCATTGACGTCACATCCATTCGTAATCGATAGTTGTGATTCATTGAAGTATTCGGTTATAGTGTTTCTATTGGTTATCGAGTTCATCACTTTATCATTCAATAGTTTATTTTCAGGTGCTTCTTCAAAAACGTTAAAATAATATTCATCAGAGCTGTATAATTCCAAAATAGATGCCTTATTTCCACACCTATAACAATAATTTGGAGCGGACCACACAGTCGTGACTAAACCATCAAAGTATATTTGATAGCCATCATTACAAAGTTGATGAGCTCTGTATATTCTCTCCATATCATTTATTTCTAGAAACTTTTCTACAACACTTCTTCCAAAAGTGTAACCTGCACCTCTAGGAGATATTTGAAAATGCTGACTAGTTTCGTTATATAATTCTTCCCTGTTTGATGGATTTGCTGTCAAATTATGTTCTTCTGGGTCTGACCATACCAAGTCAGCTATGGCTCCATCATGAGGAATTTCTCTGAAACGATCAATGATTTTGATCTGGTCTATGGTTTGAACATTTGGTGATAAACCACCATGAACACAAAATAATTTATCATCAATAATGCAGCATAATATAAGATAGTCAAATAAATCAGTGATATATTGCCATACTTTAGATGAGCTCCCATATTTATTTAAGCATTCTGTGTAAAAACCATAACTTTGCGTTATTTGGCGAGATTCATGATTACCCCTTATGAGATGCACTCTATTTGGATAACGTAATTTCAGCACGATCAAAAGCATTATTGTTTCAACACTATATAAACCTCTATCAACATAATCACCTAGAAACAAATAATTCGTGTCTGGGACACGTCCACCAATTTCAAATATTTCTAACAAGTCATGAAACTGACCATGTATGTCACCCACAACAGTTACTGGAGATTGGATATGCACAACATTCGATTCTTTCACCAACATTTCTTTTAATTTATAACATAACGCTTTAATAGTCGCTTCAGGCAACAACTGTCCCCTATATAAATATTCCAAACATTGATCTGGTTCTAGCATCATAAATTCGAAACGAAATTCACACTTCAATGGTTATACTAATAACTTATAATTCACTTAACTCAACCAGTTGTTGGTTAATGTTAATCAAAAAAAATCCAGCTGTACTTTTATTTCACAATTCCTGTTATTTTGCTTCTAGATTTCTTTTTAATGCAAAACAATTGATCGACAATAAAGTTCAAATATTTGAGGTGGAAAAAAAACCAAACAAATATGCTATGGAAGTGTTTGATTTGATTCAACTAGTTGGATCAGATCAACTACAAATCAAAAAGATAGATTAGATTAACCATTTTTCCATTAAGTTCTATCACTTCTTACCTTCTTTAAACTCATTATTATAAGACTTTTTTTTTAATGTTTTTATTTTACTTTTGATGCTTGGTCCGAAAGGAAAGTCCTAATTTTGAGAATTTAATATTTTATAATCTTTAAATAGTATTAAAAAATATCGATTATTATTACATTCTGTACTATGTTTGGTTTTGATACAGGTGTTTGAACATTTATAAGTTACAACAAAGGTAAATCCTGGTATCAGTTGATAAAATTAATTGAAACTGTGTAGATCCAAAGGACGTAATAGACAGTTAAAATATAATTTATACTGAGGTAATTAATTATTTTGTACAAAGATTGATTGAAGTGAATAAATATAAACCAAATTAAATAAGTGAGAGACTGGGATTAGCTTAACTTAAAGTAATCAAACACATAAACCGGATTGGCACAATCTCAAATTTATATCAAATAAGATGGATGGATTGCCAACTAAATCGTCATCGAACACAAATACAGACAAGGCTGCAAATGCCGAGAGGCTTAAATCGTCAAGTTTATCAAGTTCTATCAATGAAACATATAACAATCAACCGCTTGACGTGAATACACCTACTAGATCTAATAATAACAATAACAGTGGGTTCACCTCGCCAAATTTTGAAAGCCCAATTCCTCAAAAAATTTTAAAAGATAGAATGACTCCATCACACAGTTCAGAACATTCTCCATTGAAGACACCTAAATCAGCTGTGAACAGAAGAAGTCCGCAAATGTCAACTGATGCATATAACTCTAATTATTTGGATTTCGCAGATATGTCTTACAGAGATAACAATATTATGAAATTTGGCAAATATAACCAATTACACAAAAACAACTCATCTCCATCCTCTAGCATTTCACAAGTTCTACCAGAGAACTTACCAATATATAAGCATAGTGCAAATTCACCTTCAAAAGTGATTAGATCCAATACGATTGGTGTTGGCAGTAACGTTAAAGGGCAGCTGGCGAATAACAATCGTATAAATTCTAGCAGCTATTCCAGAGGCTCATTTGGATCAGCATCTGATAAGCATATAAGTAAGCCACTCAATTCGACCAAAAGCGGGCAATCTATTCATGAAATTTATCAAAACAGCAGTTCAAAAGGGACTGGATCTGGACATAACCCTTCATTACATCAATTAAGTCATGCATCAACGAGATCGAACTTACAATTAAACATAAGCACAAAGGCGCTGGATGGCCCTTCTAACAATAATGTATTGCATGCCATAAATTCTAATTCAAGTATAGATAAGATCATATCAAATGAGTCGATCGGAAAACTTGGAAATACATCAAGTAATCAAATCAGTAGTAACAACAATACTACTATTAACACTAATGATAATAATGCAAAAGAAATAAAAAGACAAAAATCTTGGAATGAAAAACTATATTTAGAAAAATTACGAAAATATGAGCCTCATGATTATTACACTCGTGGTATTGTGGCATCAGTTCTAAAAGACGATGACTCTGACATTGACCTAGAAATTGATGACATGATTGGAAATTCTTACGGGAACGAGGACGACGATTTTGATTTTGAAGCAAACTCTTTGAAGGAGAAAATTGATTCAGATTTTATTCGAATGAGTTCTAGATATTTGTTACATAGACTAGAATGGTTGAAAAATGCAGATCCCGATAATGACTTAGTACAAGAGGTATTTCGGAGAATCAATATAAATTCTGAAGTTGGTAAAGATGCACAAGTTTCTTCCTTTGCAGAGTTTTCATATGACAACCAATTGCTTTTGTCGAAGTTATCAGAACATCCCCTAGTAATAGAAAGGTTTGAATGGCAAACCATGCTTTCGAACGTGTTGAAGGGTGATATTGTTAAAAGTGAAAAATCAAAACTTGCAACACATATCAAACCTGCCGGAATTGATAGACAACTAAATGTTGCTATTTGGCTGGAATTGAAAGCTTGGATGAATGGTAAATCAGTAGAAGATCAAACCAAATCTTTAAAAGCTTTAAGGGATTCGACAGATACATTTTTCGAAGAACTCGTATCTTTCAAGTTACCAAAAGATTCAACATCCGAAGAATGTGAGTTAATACTTACACCTCTGATTAATAAATATTTCAAAATAGTTAACTATTGGTGCAACTTGAAACAAATGTATGAACACAAACCTATAACAAACACTCCTGAATTTATGAATAAAATTGATACAATAGTAAGTTGGTTGAACTTTAAGACAAATTTTGAAACGCATATAAATTTATTACGAGAATGGGTGGGTAATCAGGACTTGGATATTACAAAAGTAAACAATTTATCGACTAACTTGGAAGGTATATATGAAAATTCTAGATCTTTTGCGGAACAGATAATGGAGGAAAAGAATGTGGAGCAAATATTTGAAACAAAGATATTCTATCCTCTAGCGCCTTGGATTTGGAAAGCCAAATTATTCATGAAAGATTATGGCCATATTTTAGACGAACTTAATATTGTGCATTTGGACCATCAATTAGAAACCATATTAATGTTTCCGGTGACATTAATTAAAGAGATAATTTTAGTAAGACTTGAATACGCCAAAAAAATTGAGAAGCCAACAATGATGATGATAGATGAAATGATAGACGATTTTACATCATACATTAGACTTGCAATTCAAATGAAATATACAGTTAACGAGTATTGCTCGAATATTGAATTTAAGGTAAATATGGATTCTCAGTTTGATGAAACTGTTCTAAAAGCTATCTCGTATTTGTTTTTATTGATAAATTTAAAGTTGTTGGATTCTGGTAAAATCTCTTTGAAATCCCTGAAAGAATCTGATGAACTGTTTAACCTTTGGGATGAATTAAAAAATGTTGGTCATTACATAGATAAAGCAGGTAAGTTAATTGCAAAAGAATTTAATAAATCAATGTTGAGGATATTACATAGACTCCATATGTATATGCTACAGGATACAAGTTTTCAAGATACCATTAAAGATGGTGCAGAAGCGGAAAAGTGGCTTTTACAATACTTTGATAATGTTGGAACAAGAAAAAGGAAGTTGAATAGATTTACCAATGTACTTGTTAAAGCATCTCAAAATACTATGACCTTTAAAATTACAAATCATAACTTATTGTTGAAACAACTACAGGAGTCAGGTCATTTTCTTATATATACAGGTAGTAAACTAGAGAAGAAAGGACATTACTTAATTGGTAGTCCAGAACTATTAGGTTGCACGGAAGATGATATATTGAATATTTTGAATAATCCAGATATTTGTTGTGATTTAATACCAAGATTGGAAATCAAAAATAGTTTGGTGAAATATAATTTCAACAAGAGTTCTCATGAGTCTGTACTTACTCGTGAGTACTTTCCAGTTGCCTCAAGACATTCATTCAAGGATGACTCAATGAATTTTAATCATAGATATAACTCTCATAGTATGGGAGAACATGACCCACAAACAGAGTTACTCAATATTGAAAATAAATTGAGATCCTTAGGTTATCTTTTGATTTTAGCACCAAAAGAGCCAGTCTTATGGGAAGGTGATATATATACTTTATCTGAGGAAATTAAACCAAAATTTGATAATTTGAATCTTAAAGTATCTTTAGATCATTTTACACTCATGTGTCAAGGTTCAAGTCATTCACTTGAATATCTATCAGAGCAGTTACTTCAGATTGTAAATGAATCTGTTACCGTTGGTGAACGCAAATCTTCCTTCGCATCGGTTGAAAATGGTCTACAACGAATCAACAAAGCTTACTTCAGAATTACTTACACCGTAATTGGCAACTTCACTAAAATTTTAAATACTTTTCAAAAATATTGCCCTGAAAATGAATTATTGAACAGTATATTTTTATTTACAAGAGATTTTGGAAGGAACTTTTTGAGAGTAAACGTTGCAACCAATGCAAAAAAATCAGTAATTATCATGTTACTGATGAAAGCTAGTTCTGTTTGGCTTACTTTTTTGGTAGAAAAATGTGATCCTACGGATATCAAAACTTTTAGATGGTGTGTACCTGCCATGGAATTTGCTATGCGTTTGACTAGTGGTTGGAATATATTAGGCTTGGATGAAAAACAATTTTCTATTCTAAAGCAACGTATATCAACCTGTATGGCTTTATTAATTTCGCATTTTGACGTTATGGGAGCTAGGGCTTTGGAAGCTGAAGGTGCTAATCAACAATTTAGACCTCATATCGATATTGAAGACGACGTTAATGATGACGAGATATTAATGGTAAACTCTCAATTACGTGTCAAAGCCATTGAAGACCTGGAGAGTACAATGACTCATAATCCTCGTCAAATCGGTAAAGTTCTTGATGATACCGACAGTGGTAATAAATATTTATTGTCATTGGCTTCATCGATGTCCAATGTTTCCATCAAATGGCAAAAGCGGCAATTTATTGGTTCAGGTACATTTGGTAATGTATTTTCTGCTGTTAATCTAGCAGATGGTGATATTTTAGCGGTAAAAGAAATTAAGATCCAAGATGCAAAGTCTATGAAAAAAATATTCCCACTTATAAAAGAAGAAATGTCCGTTTTAGAAATGTTAAATCACCCCAACATTGTTCAGTATTATGGTATTGAAGTTCACAGGGACAAAGTCAATTTATTCATGGAGTTCTGTGAAGGTGGTTCTTTAGCAAGCTTGTTAGAACATGGCCGTATAGAAGACGAGATGGTAACTCAAATGTATTCATTGGAATTATTGGAAGGTTTGGCATACTTGCATCAATCAGGTATTGTACATCGTGATATCAAGCCAGAAAATATTTTATTAGATTTCAATGGTATTATTAAATATGTGGATTTTGGTGCTGCAAGTAAAATTGCAGAGAATAACACAAGAATTTCAGGGCAAAATGAATCTATCTCAGATAATGAAGGAAGCATTGAGGATGTGACAACTAGTAAGGGTGTTCATAATATTGTTGGTACTCCGATGTATATGGCACCTGAAACAATTACTGGATCACCTGTAAAAGGAAGATTTGGTGCTGATGATGTTTGGTCGTTGGGTTGTGTAATTTTAGAGATGATTACGGGTAAGAGACCTTGGGCACATCTGGATAATGAGTGGGCAATTATGTATCACGTTGCTGCTGGTCATATACCACCATTTCCTAATAAGGATGAAATATCTAAAGCTGGTTATAACTTTTTGAAAAAAGCTATCGTTCAAAAACCAGAAAAAAGAGCTGCTGCTGTCGAGTTACTAATGCATCCATGGATAGTTGAAATAAGAGAATTAGCATTTGGTAGCATAGACTCTGAACATTCGGCAACTGCAAGTATTTAGGAGAAAAATATTATTTGAGCTACTAAAGGCAATTCGAAGCTAACGCCATTTTCAGTAATTTTAAGTAAAATTTAAGAATTAAGTATATTTATAATTTTGTTATTGTGACTTAAATGAAGTCAACACGAACCAAA
Organism: Tetrapisispora arboricola; assembly: GCA_030557565.1. Taxonomy (NCBI): domain Eukaryota; kingdom Fungi; phylum Ascomycota; class Saccharomycetes; order Saccharomycetales; family Saccharomycetaceae; genus Tetrapisispora; species Tetrapisispora arboricola. The sequence continues at coordinate 385,153 of JAKTPK010000141.1, read as the reverse complement.
ATCAATTTATCACCTATTGTTTCATACCTGTTAAATTGAAACTGTGTTTCGTATAAATATTGAAAATTTTGAAATCAGAGTTTAGATGTCATCAATTTATATAAGACCTTTGTTCTTGCTGATATTTGCATACACTTGATCTTGAAGAGATTTGTGACATTATGATTTATGTTTATAGCACAAAATTTTTCACGCGGGTAACTTATGAAAATTTTTATATATTCTAAAATGAGATGAGGTAAGATGAGATGAGATGTGATGAGATGAGATGTGATGAGATGAAACAGAATTTGAATTGCTACTCGTTGCGTTCTAGTTTACCTTCAACACTCGGTCTTAGTAACTTCTGAATAAGTATTATAATAGAAATATTATATTATAAAGTTTAAGCTTTGGTAGGTAGTTTAAACTCCCAATAAAAAGTAGAAACATTAACATAGGCTCAGAAATATGGCTACCATTATTCCTCCACCATCGAAGAAACAAAGAAAGGCTGCTCAACAAGAAAGAGAGGTTGACATAATACCTACGTCTTTGCCAAATGTTTTAGTCAAATTCCAGGCATCCGATACAGGTGAAAACTTAGGTAACTCCTTGAGAGTTCCAGGTGGCATTACTGAAAAGCAGTTAGAAGAACTATTAAATCAATTAAATGGTACATCTGATGATCCAATTCCTTATGTTTTCAGTTGTAATGTAAAAGGTAAAAACAAAGATGATCCTGAAAAAACAATTGACATTGTAGATAATTTATACTCGACACTTCTGAAACCTGGATACAATACCACGGAAGATATAATCACTTTAATATATACCCCAAGAGCTATCTTCAAAGTCAGACCAACCACGCGTAGCTCAGCAGCAATTGCTGGTCATGGTGCAACCATATTATGTTCAGCATTTGCTCCACATACAAGTTCTAGAATGGTCACAGGTGCCGGAGATAATACTGCCCGTATTTGGGATTGTGATACTAAAACACCTATGGTTACTTTATCAGGTCACCATAATTGGGTTTTATGCGTTTCGTGGTCTCCAGATGGAGAGGTTATTGCTACAGGTTCAATGGATAATACAATCAGGCTTTGGGAAGGTAAAACTGGTAAACCATTAGGTGACGCAATGCGAGGCCATCAGAAATGGATCACCTCTCTTTCATGGGAACCTCTCCATTTGGTAAAACCTAATGAACGCCCTAGATTGGCTACATCTTCAAAAGATGGTACCATTAAAATTTGGGATACTTCTAGAAGAGTTTGTTTGTTCACCATGAGTGGACACACTAACTCAGTTTCATGTGTTAAATGGGGTGGTACTAACTTACTATATAGTGGTTCTCATGATAAAACTGTTAGAGTATGGGATATGAATGCCAATGGTAAGTGCATAAATATTCTAAAATCACACGCTCATTGGGTTAATCATCTTTCTTTGTCCACAGACTATGCATTAAGGGTAGGTCCTTTTGATCATACTGGTGTGATGCCTTCTTCCCCAGAAGATGCCATTTCCAAAGCTAAAAAAAATTACGAAAAAGTTTCCAAACGTAATGGCTCAGAAGAAGAACTTATGGTCACTGCAAGTGACGATTTTACGATGTTTTTATGGAACCCTACAAAAAGCATAAAGCCAATTGCCAGAATGACCGGTCATCAAAAATTAGTTAATCATGTAGCATTTAGTCCAGATGGTAGATTTATTGTTTCGGCTTCTTTTGATAATTCGATCAAACTGTGGGACAGCAGAGATGGTAAGTTCATTACAACATTTAGAGGTCATGTTGCAAGTGTTTACCAAGTTGCATGGTCTTCGGACTGTAGATTATTAGTGTCCTGTTCAAAAGATAGAACATTAAAAGTATGGGACGTGAGGACTAAAAAACTATCTGTAGACCTTCCAGGTCATCAGGATGAAGTATACACTGTTGATTGGAGTGTAGATGGTAATAGAGTATGTAGTGGTGGTAAAGATAAAATGGTCAGATTGTGGACTCATTAGATTAGATTAACTTTTAGCAACATATTGAAGGTATATCGGATTTATTACATAAAATTCATATATTAAAAAATCATTCAAAATTAATTTCTGTCTTTAAAGGTGTCTTGTGTCCAAGACTCCCAAATAAACATTTATTCTTTCAAATTTAGGTATCAAAATATTATATGTCGAAAATTCTAAAAAAGAATCAAGTATTATTTAGTATGCAATAAGTGCTAAAACTTAAATCTCACTGATGTAAATCAGTGATTTCATTCAGAAAGTTTTTCTGATTTCTCAATTCTTGTATTTTCTTCTGAAGAATCATAAGCTATTCTCTTATAAGTAAAAAGAATATCATCTTTCTTCACAGCTTTATCTATCAGATTGTTGACGTTATTTATGATTGAGCCATTCAAAAAAACATCTTTACCAATTGAGTAAATGGTTTGATTTTGCGAAAAAAAATAGTCTTCCAAGAATTCGATATTAACACCACCGAATGAAGAGGTTTTTTGAATAAGCTCCCAATTATTTTCTGGGGTCTGATCAAATGGTAAATGAACAGCCTCGGGTTCTGCACAAATCAAATAGTCAAATGAGTTCCATTTATCTTTTAGATCAGAAACGCCTTCGCTACCATCGTAAGTAACTCCATAAAGATCATAGTTCAACTCTTGAAATAAGGTGATTCCAGTCATTTTAGCTGGCACGCTCATGTGAACTGTAACGTTCGTTATATTGTTGGCAATTATCATTCCATTAAATGAATTCAAGGCGTCTCCGCCTGGATAATTCATTCTTGAGATAAATAGGAAAATCAGAGATACGGTTGAAGAAATGAATGCGGACAAAGGCAATAGTGAAATTAGACCCATCTTAAAAGTTGTGGTCATATTTATGTTTTCCCATAAATATGCGGCAGCGACACTTCCAGATAAATTAATAATTGGTAAAGAGTAAACTATAAACCTCCATTCTTTGTGGGGTTGTAAAGAAAGGGCTAAAATGTGGAAAACAGATGACAGCAATGATATTTTCAAAGGTGTGGGAGAAACGGTATATCCTAAAACACAGAGCAATAATACTGTTGGTGGAATGTAAATTAATCTTAAGTAGTGAGTCAAATATGCAAATGGAGATTCTACGCCCCAGTTTGAAGCATTGCCATCTACGACGTTATATAAAAATGCATCTACTTCTGGAACACAGTAGTCACCCCAGAAATAAGAATCAACTACCAGAGATATGGTTAAACCAGTTAAAATACCCATTACACCAAATTTCAAGGCATTCAAAATGGTAGTTCTTTTGAAAGATAATAGGAATAAAGTGATTCCTAAACCTAATGCAGCAACTTCAATTCTGAAAACAGTTGCGACAATACCACATAAAGTTATAGCATAATTGTATTTGCCCATCAATATCCAACTGAATACAACATTAGTGAGTGGCAACGCCATGATAAAATTTGGCAACGGTCTTGACGAATAAAACATAAGGTGAAAACTTGAAACGGTGAAAGCCAAAAACCAATTACCTACGGTATATAAGTTGACTTCAGGTCTTCTTGATTTCAAACTTCTTGTTTCCTCTCTTCTTTTTCTTTCTTTTTCTTCCTGTTCTCTTTTGTCTAACTCGATGCAGGTTATGGCAGAATTCTTCAGATAAATAAAACTAATCGCATTAGTTAAACCTATCATACAACGTACTAACAATTGAGTCTCAAACTGAGATGCAATTTTCACATCTTCATTAACAAATTCTGAGATAAGAACTAAAGGTTTAGTTAAAAATGAAATTATCAGAGGGCCCACAAACGATCTTGGCACTGCACCAGGAAATTTCAAATGGTTGTATTTTGAGATATCAAATAAACCATATTCTAATATATCATGGATAGCTTGGATTGAAAAACTTTCTTCAACCTTGGTATAAGGTGCTTGAATTAAATAAAATGAGACAACTGCAATTACTGCAGAATCAAACACTGACCAACCCATCGTTGAATTTGAAATCAGTATATTGTTTGACTTTTGTATGTTTTACAAGGTATGCATCAATGAAAGAATTGTTTCAAATTTGCATGATAGCATCTTTTATACATCAAAATAATACTTGAACAAATTCAGGTTATTTATAAATTAACAAGAAGTTGTGAAACTTTTGTGAAAAAAAAAGTGAGCATCGGCAGTTAAAAGAATTTAACTCTTTACCTGATCTCTAAGAGCCGATTATGAAAATAACGATAAGATTTCTAGAACACTGAAATATAAATTAAACAGAGGCCTAATCAATTGATGTCGATGTTATTCGGATGGATGAATCGTTAACTTGATTATAAATTTCAAATTCTTTAAAGATTTTGGAGTTCAGTTTATGTAAAGACAATTTAAATTAATTATTGTAAGTAAAAACTTTTCTATTATTTACAAATATGTATAGGTAATATATGCTACCTAAAACAAAAATGGTAAAATTAAGAGCAACATTTTATAAAAATTACTCAGTTACTTTAGTATATATATAAGAAGTTGCAAAAATATAACAACTAAATAAAATTTTTTTGTTCTGTTATAAGATATAAGTTTTCATAAGTTGTATTTTTTTCAAAAACAAACTAATCAGTTCTTAGAGCAGCTGTGTTCTTGGATTTCTTCTTTAAGGATTGCTTAACAAATTTGATAATAATGGCTAAACCGGCTAAACCTAAGATAACGTATAAGGCTTGAATTGGTTGGAAACCTTTGGAAGCCTTTCTCTTACCCTTGTTCTTAACAACCCTCTTCTTTTTGGAACCTTCAGATAACATTTGTTTAATGGTTAAACCTTGAGATTGGTCACCTCTTCTGTACTTTTCAACTTTTTGAATGTAAGAAGTATGTAAGCCTTCTGGATCAGCTAATTTCAATTCGTTGACGACAGAGTAAGTGATTTCAACGTCTCTAACAGGTCTGTTGTTTGGACCAGTTTCAACGTATTGAACATTATCTAGTAAACCTTCTAAACCAGAAACGACTTGACCAAAAACAACACTTCTGTTGTCTAACTCAGTAGCTGGTTCTAACTTGGTAGAAATAAAAAATTGAGAGTTGTTAGAATCTGGACCATTGTTAGCCATGGCTACTCTACCTGGTCTATCATGCTTCAAGAAAAAGTTTTCATCTGGGAAAGCTGGACCATGGACGGAGAATGGACCAATTTCTGGGATAACATCACCACCTAGAATCATACCGTTTGGAACAACCTTGGTAAATTTGGTACCTTTGTAACCTAAAACCTTAATATCATTTGGATCTTGACCTTGAATTCTGGCCTTAACACCTTCAGCTAAAGAGGCAAAGTTGAAAACAGTTTTTTTGACGACAGTACCATATAAATCTATAGTAATCTCTTGTTCTTTGTATTTATCGGCTTTGATATCAAAGTACTTGATAGTCATAAAGACCCTGTGAGTAGTTGGAGGGTTTGGTTCATAAATCTTATCTTTATCTAAAGCTAATGCCAAAGTGACAAAAAACAAGAAAGTAGAAACGAAAGATAACTTGTTAAACCACATAACGAACTTGGTGTTTCAGATAGTTTTGTAGTTGTGATTAGGTAAGTTTTTCCCAATAATAATAAACTGTTTTTAATTACGGTTGAAAGTAGTTTTATTATATAATAAGTAATTTTAAGAGAAAATTGACATTAATTATATAATGTAATTAAAAAGTATCAAAAAAATACATAAGTTATTGCTAAACGTAATGAATAAATATAGATATGCTGTTAAAAACCTGATAAACAAATAATTCAGTAATTTCAACTAATGAAAAATTAAAAAAAAACTACTAATAGTAATAAAGAACAGCTAGTAGTTAAAAGGTTTTACATTATAATGGAAACAAAAATGACAGGTATATGAAAAAGATTGAACTTACATATTGCAATACCAATTCGAAAGAAAAAAATGGTTGTATTAGATATTTGAAAAGACGTTTAATGATGGTGTTGAATAAAGGACAACAACATGAACGTAACCTAGAAAAATGATCAAGAACTATATAACAATCAGAATTCTCTTAATTTCTAATTTGTATGCTTAGGATCTTCAAACGATGTAGTATAACGAACTTCACGTTACGCTCATACAAGATGCTTACTATTAGAACTGGAAAATGGTGTGAGGCAGAAACGATGTAGTGAACTGGTAATCGCTACAGATAACTGTATATCTGTAGGTATGTAAACCTCCGGCAAATTAACATGAACAGCGACGACTTCCATGGAGATTGGGATCATCTTGAGGTTGCATAATGTAGGCCTTCTCTTCTTCACCAACTATGTTAATGATGAGTTGTGACCAGAACCACCCAACTCAACAGGTGTGCTGGGTGTTGTTGCTGTGAAAAATTACGCTGCGGAAATTTTGGTTCCGAAACCGTTCCATGAAGCGTTGCTTCTGCATTGTTTTCTGCGCGGGTTCGCGATACAATTGTCAGTCTTTGTTGTCGCTGGAAATTGGGAATTGAGAAGAAAAAAAAGAAACGAAATGAAAAATATTCGAAACTTCGAAGACGAAGACAGCATGTACAGCCAGGCAGAGTGCCATCGAGCACAGTGATTAGATGTTGTAGAGTACTTCTCTGGATTATTGTTTTTGAATTATTGTGAATAAGTGAATTATCCATGGACAGAGACAATAGAAAAAAGCAGGATCCAAACTGTGAACTGTAAACTGTAAACTGTAAACTGTGAAATCTAGTATCTTAACGATGTTGAATTGATAATGCTTCTTTGTACGCTATATGTTAATGAAGAATAAACGTCTGCGAGGACCCAATTCTGGTTGCCAGTGAAGAGAAAAACACCAGGTGGACGTCAGCTCACTTCCAATTGCAATATTGAGTGCTATTATTGTTGGTGTTTCTATGTTTCCGTTTCTTTGTTCCTATATTTTTATTGTCCCCTGTAATGTCATTCGAATGTCTCTCTCTATTGAGAAAATTTGATTTTTTCAAATTATAGAGTCATGGATATGTTTGGATTTACGTGTTATGTTTCATTTCTCTTATATGGAAATAATTTCTTCTAAGATAGAATGGAATTTCACCTGTTTATGTAAATTGTTCATGCGTTCATACTTTTAGGTTCTCTTTGGTGTATATTCTATCTATGATCGTCTGTCTGCAGTAAAGCTTGTACTGGATCAGAACTCCGTTTGACGAGTTTGAGGTGATGGACTATATATCAATTTACCTCTGAAAGTTTCATAATTCCAAGAAAAATGTTTGTCCCGTTATTTGTTTTAAAAAATACGATAATGGAGAAACGAATCGTTATCATTGAGACTGAAAGTCTCAGAGTGTATTGTAGTGAAATTTCGAATTGAATCATTTATTAAGTTCTATGTAGGCACTGGGCCATAATCAGTGCAGATTCCAACCCAGTTCCTACCAATGCAAGTTAAGGATGTTGTAGTGAGAGTGTTTGTCGTACTTGTTGTACTCTCAGTACTACTTTTAGTTTTGGTTTTGGTTTTGGTTTTGGTCGCAGATTTTTCTTCTGTTGTTGTGACTAAATCCTCATCGGATATAAACTCCCAATTGAAACAGTCTATGCAGTTTTCAGGTCTAATACACTCTGCTACCGTGTCGTACTGGGTCAAAATCTTATCTATAACAGTATGTATTCTGTGGTTCAACATATTCACATGCCATCCTTTTTCTTTCACAACATCGTAGACACATTCGTAGCCTGAATGGCATTTCGTCTCCATTGCATAGCCGGCAATAGAACAAGATGATGAAGCACCATTGCAGGTACCTTGAAAAATTGGATCAGCAGTGTGACCTATATGCCATATATGTTCACTGTACTCAGGAATACCAGGTGGAAACGGTAAATGAAGTCTTTTAGCAGCGAGTTCTTCACCAGGGGCTTCAAAGGTTATCGCAGGAAGTCCAAAGGTTCTCCCAAGTAAAGCAGCAAGTGCACCGCCCAAAGAATGCCCAGTCACCCACACTACTGCAGTTGGATAGTCCAACAGTATATCTTTGTATATATCCATGACAGCTTGGTAATATCCATCTTTTCGTTTGATCGATTTTTCGAGGCAAGATTCGTCGCATGTATATGACTTTTTGTAGCAATCACAAACCGTTGTCCATAAATAACTCAGCCTAGCGCAACAACATGAAAATAGTAAGTTGTCGTTGAGCTTATCGTTAACCGTTGTTTCGTCATCGCCAGCTCCAGGTATACCTTGTGCACTTGTTCCTTTTACAGATAATACTACTATATCAGCTTCTGCGTTATAAAAAATGTGACCTCGTATACCATCCGCATCCCACCCGTAGCCTTGGGATTCGGAATCATTCCATGGTTGTGTAACATTTCTCCAGTCTCCCGTTTGAGGAAGCCTCACATATGCATTTGATGACATAAGAGCCAAGGAAATGACTGTGTTTTTATCCTTCACATCAGGAATAGGAACTTCTTCCTCTTCTGATTTCCACTGAACCGCATTGTCATTTTGTGAGTATATTAAGTTTTCAATAAACTCTGGATCATTATTAAGTAACCTAGGAAGTCTTTGAGGTTTTGCTTTCAAGTGAAATGCATAATCAAAGGGGTTGGAAGTCTCGAATGTGGCATCAGTAGTCCATAACTGTTCTCTTTCCTCACCAAGCTTACTTTCTTGTAATAAATTCACCTCCTGTAAATAATTTTCCTTTAAACTTATAATGTTTTCTTTAGTAATCTCTAGTACTTGGTGTCTATCAAATTTTTCTCCAATGCCATGTCTATATACTCGGTCTAGTTTAAAAGAGCCATTTTGAAGGACCCTGTTGTGAAATGTTGGTCTTGTGTAATTGAGCTTGAAAAATATGACCAGAATGATCAGCAAAAATACTAGGATGCTAATATATATTTTTTTAACTGATGTTTTTTTGAGCTTTACTGCTTCAAAACCTAATGTGCTAAATTCTTGTTTTTCCTTCATCTTTGGTTTTTTGGTTTGGGTAAATATCTTACAAGGAATATGAATTGTAATGTATTTATTTGAATGATGTGAATTGAGAAATTTGTTAAATGAATATTATTTGGTTGAATTCTATATTGGTATAGGATATTTCGATTTATTTTAAGATTTTAATCTATAAGGAACTGTGAGTTTTCATTTATATTGAAAAATTACAAGGATTGTAATAAGCATTTCAAAAAGTTTTCTGTTCCAACTTTAATTGCATTTTATTTTATAATGGCTTCCTTAATTTGTTGAGTTTTAAATATTGAAAAACATTGGTAGCGCTTTTAACCTTGAAACGATAGCGATGGTAAAAACATTTGAGATTGTTTCTCAACTTGATTAGATTGAGTTGTTAATATGATGCATATATTTTTCTAGAGAGTATTTACATATTACGTAGTCTATTGTAATTGATAAATGATAATTTTGATCTATATCGAAACTGTTTTGAATGAGGCTTTATCGTAAATTGAATCATCCAAGAGCAAATTTCGGGATTGAATTAACTTCAAATCTTTGATAATAGGAACAGACCCTCTGTTTTGATTCTCAGTATGTTCATTAAATGTCAGCTTATAAGTTCTTTTTAGAATTGAATCTACAAGTACCAATGTTCTGATTAATGCTTGCTGTATTATATCATTATCTGACTGAACTTCGGGTGTTGTGGTAAATAATTCATTTAGCAAAAGTGCAGAAAATAAGTCACCACTTCCACTAAACTTTGCAGGTATTATGGGTACTTTTATCATTGATATCTCTAAAAATTTCTCAGAAGAATGTTTTAAATTTGAGCAAGCAGTAAATAATGAATCATATTCTGTGGCAATACTAACACTTGTAACAACAACATTTTCAACATTTTTGTAATGTTTTTTGAATATTTCGATTGAATGTCGCAAACTTGCAAAATCTTTTATCTTCGTACCTGTAAGAAGTTCCATTTCAAATTGGTTAGGAGTGACAATGTAAATTTTCGATGTTTTTAAAATGTTTTTATAAATTTCGATGTTCTCCTCAGAAACGTACAATTTCTCATTATCACCAAGAACAGGATCTAAAACCCACTTTGTTTTGATGTTAGTTACACAAATTTTATTTATCAAATTTCCAATTTTGGTAAGACCTTCAGGGTCTGAGATATATCCTGTTAAAATGGCATTATACTTGATTTGTAAACCATTGATTAGCCCGCATGATACAATAGAAACGAGATCATCAGAACTACTCGAGACTCCAGTGAATGACCCATACCCAGGGTGGTTTGAAAACTGGAGCGAGTTCAATACATCAACATCCCATCCCTTATATTGTAGTGGAAATGTTGCTGCTTTGTTGCCTACGTATCCGTGAACAACATGAGACTGTATGGATAAAACCGTCTTTGGTTCGATTATGTGCCCAATATTATCTTTAAGTTTAAGACCCATAAGCTGAATAATCAGATTCGTGTATGCAACCTTTGTGGTTGGATTTTTATACGTATCTTGCGTAATCTAGATATTGAATGTTTTAGTATGAAATTTTGATTTATATATCAACATTAAATAATTATTCACAGTAAGTTTTACAATCATTTAAGATTGTTTTTTTATGTTTTTTATGTTAAAGCGTCGCCATAAAAATCCACTGATTAAGAAACAAAATCAACAAAATGACGACTAAATTGACTTTCTATCCCAGTTCAAGTAAAAGTGAAAGATCTAAATTGTTAGATTGGTGATACCAAATTAGTTTGCTTTAAGAAATACAACTAGTCGTAACATGTCAATTAAATTCAAATAAATTGTGTTTATGGAGCCATTAGGCGATTATTTTCAAAGTTACTAGTATGAAAATTTATCTGTAATTTGAAATAATTTTCTGTAAATTTTGGTTTTCAGTTTCAATCCTTGAAATGTCTTGTTCCAAAGCTTTAATGGCAAATTGAAATTCGGTTGAAAACTGAGCTCTGGTTTCTTCGCGATTGTTACGATCCTGTAATCGCTTATTCAAGAATTGCGATTTCAATTCATCAATTTCCATTGAGTCTTGATTCACTACTTCTTCTAACTTTTTGTGCTTGCTTTTTAATTTGTCTGTTTTAGTAACTAATTGAGCTTCCTCAGATATTAAACTAGCTAATCTTTTTTCATTATTCTCATATGATTTTCTCAAATTTTCTTCAATCTTGCTATATTCTAGAACTCTTTGTAAATGATTATCTTTTTCCTTACTATATTTCTCCTCCGTATCCAATTCACGATTTAAAGTTTCTTGCAATTTCTTCTCTAGCTTAATTGTTAGCTCTTCACTATGCTTCAAAGACATTTTTAAATTGTCCATTTTTGTGGTAGTTTTCTCATCATTGAAAATATTTTGATCAATTTTTGATTTGCAATTAATAATATCCTGTTTAAGTGCATTTAACTTTTTCGTTGTTTCTCTTTTGGTTTTTCTTAGTTTCGCTCTTTCTTCAGCTAAATTAGTATTAGTAGTTAAAACTGAATGTTTCAGAGTCAGTAAAGGTGATAAAAACTTTCTATGATAGAAGGATGGGAAACTGAAATCTATAGTGTACATGCTGTTAGTAGAGCCTGTTGTGTTAGAAAAGGATGATTTATTGTCATCATTTATCTTTTCGTCCATATTATATTGATCATATGTCTCTGTGTCGTAGTTTGAATTTAACTCTGAACTTGTTCTTACAACCACATCGGAAATAAGATAATCATAAGTGTCTTCAAGCCTATTGATAAATTGAATGTCATATGAACTTGATGGAACTAAACCATTTACTTCAACATATTCTTCACCTTCGCGGTCAAGAAGAAGAGCACAAGATACTTCGGACCAAATAACACCATTCACTAATACAATCAACTGACCCTCATTTAAATTTTCAATATGAAAAGTTATTGAATGTGAACTGATATTTATTATGCATAATTTATATGCATTATGTCCAGTTTGAAATATATTATCATTGGTGGATATTATATTTAACCTTTTGTATTCATCAGAGGCTGATCTCAAAATTAAAGCCATACTATTGTTAGACTGGGAATAATTAAACAAACTTTTTTTGAGATCTCTAGAATTAACAATGGTTTGGTTTAAGTTACTTTGTGTTATTTCGTTATGTTCAAAATCTGCGCCATTAGAAGATCTTGGTTTATTGTTTGCAAACCTTTTCAAATACTTCTTTTCAAATAGTGTTGCTCGCACAGTAAATATCATAGACCAAAATGGAGAGAGAGAATAGTTTCTTTTCCATTGAAATAAGTGTTTAATAAAATTTTCTATATTAGTTGTTTCTGAAATTTCTATACTGAACTCATTATTTCTTTTAACTTCGTTGTAACTGTTATAATTGCTTTTATGTTTGTCATTATTGTTGCTGTTGTTGTTGTCATTAGATGTGTCATTAAAAGTAGGATCATTAACTCCAAATTGTTTAGTATTGAGATTCAATTGATAAAATTTATTTTTAATCAAATCATCTTTGTGTTTTGCACTCTCTGAGTTTTTCAAACTATAAAATTCAGTGGTATTGTTACCAGTAACGATAGGCACTTTCGTTCCAACGGCTTGAGAATTATAATTTGCTGAGATGGGTTCAAAAAACTTATAATCACTAACTAAATTTGAAAAAATAGTTAGCATGCGATGGTTTGATAACTCATTTTCTTTGAAAGCTTGTTTGGGTTTATTGTTTACTGGTGATTTGCTGTCTAAAGTTTTAGTCATCATAATTTCTTTCCTCATTTTGATTTTAGAATTTATTAGAGCAAATATTTGCATTGCAAATATATGAAAAGATAGTAAATAGAAAAGAATATCAATATAGTTATCTGTGCTTGTCCTGATAACTTTGTTTTCCATATTTGAATAACGATTGAATATATTTGAAAGCCATTCTTTTTTGCTTATTAAAAAATCCAAATTGATTACATGTATTCTAATTTTTTGTATTAAATCATTGAGATAAATTAACAACACTTGAAAGAATAGACCTCTAGATGCATATATCCTAGTGTAAGATATCATCGTAACCATCAGAAAACTCACTACTGCAAATAATAGTCTATCATATTTTTGGTTTATCATGGATGATGCTATGATTGATAATGCAAATTTTTGAACTGTTTGAATCACATTGAACTTGAAATAACTTTTCAAAAATGTAGCCACAATAATATTTGCGAAAAAGTGTATCAAATGTTTGTTATCTTTTATATTTTTTGAAATGGTGTTGTCATCTTTATTGATCGTTTTTTTGTACTTTTCCAAATAAAAATCATTATAAGATGGTCGCTTGGATAGTAGTATCCTAATAAATACATTGGCTTTGAAGTTTTTGTAACGCTTTGATATGATAAATAAAATCGTCAATATTAACAAATAAAGTTTATTCAAATTCAGTAGTACAATAAATATTGAAAATGTATCTATCAATTTGTTTGATGTCATCAACTTCAAAACATTTAGACTATGTATTTGATGATCCCCAATGTGTTTCATTTTGACATTGTTTTTGTTTAAAAATGCTAGCAGTTTATATTTTGAAAAAGTTTTTGGTCTATCTTATGTTTTTTTTCTTTATTTACTTTATGTGCTAGTACCTTCCCTCAGAAGTTTTACGTTTTGGATAATATGATGGAAAAAGCAAAAAGATTAGAAATTGATTTTAATTATAGACCTCGGTATCATATAAATAAAGAACTTGTTTTAAAATTACTCAGAGTAACTTTTCATATTATTATAATTATTTGGAAATGTAATAAAATTTGAAGCATCAAAATCATTACTATTTCCTTCGCATATTTTTTTTTATCTTCGGTTTTGCATCGGTTTATTTATGTTTTCAGATTTATGCGTGTCAGTTTGTCGCATTTTTTACATTTACCTTGGACGGTAAACGGGATTAGAAAAAAGAAAAGCTCATAGTATCATACAGTTGATATAAAACGATAATGAGTGTTCCTGAATATGTATATTTGGCAAAATACTTTCTCAGTTGAATTAGTTAACGTGTCGCTGATCCTAGTAAATATGGGTTTTGTAATTTGTGAGATTCGATGTAATTTGCTTCCTATTACCTGTACTCCAACACTGCAGAAAAGATTCTTTCAGAAGAAATAAAATAGTCATTTAAGAATTCTGTTGTTTTGTTAGGAAATTCCAGAAACTATAACATTGTTTCAACCGAAAACTTTGTTGTGAACAAAAGAACGCCGGGCATAGATTTTACAGTTATCTTTAGTAAATTATCTTTATCAAGCTTTGAATTAACAGCTATATATAATTCTGGGATTATTTCAATGTTCATTAACAACTACATTAGTCGATCCTTTCCACATTCATTCTTCAATAGGAATTAATTACAAATATAGATCAAAAATTTTGGCCTTCTTGTTTATAAGATTTTCTGAACATCAAATTGTATGGACTTTAATATAGAGATGATAGAGAATCCCTTTTTCCTTGACCTAAACTTGTTAATAATGTTTTCTTAAATTTTATCAATAACATTTATCCAGTTTGACATTTTGGTCTTGATTAAAATATTTCAAATGTATCTCAATAGCAACAAAATATAAATAGTTTCCTTTCTGAGGCTTTTGATGTTCCCCTTCAATAACTAGTTCCAATTACTTTACACTTGCCCCCAAACAAAATAACACATGATCTTTTAAGTCTTTATTAATATAACATGGTGCTATTTACGAATTCTATTAACAACACAAGTAATGCATTTGATAAATAAATAAAATAGCCGCCGAAGTTCTTTCTCTTTTTATATATAATGATAATCACTATATACGAACACAAATTCAGTTTTTCAAGTTCTCAGAATTTGCAATAAATTAGAAATATACAATAAGCTTCTTTAAAGGCAAAACTATTAAATAAAGAATTAATAATATAACAAGCTTAGCATCTTAGGAATCGTTCAAATGATAATTTGGTTAAAAGAGGATAAGTGTTTGCTAAACTTCCAGTAGCTGTTTTCCTCTATATTATTTGACTTACTCAGTTATCATACAGTGTAGCAGCAATAGCTTTCTATTATATCAAAAAAAATTCTGCTTGTATAAAAAACAAAAATTAGTGTATAGTTACCGGTATGAGTGTAGTCCATCCTGATACAAATAAACACCCCTTTAAGTTTGAACCATTTTTGAGACAAGAATATAACTTATCGCTTGATTTGGATAGGCCCACATGTGAATATTACAATGGTGTTTTAACTGGGTCATGTCCACTAGGAAACAACTGTCCCAAAAAACATGTTCTGCCAATTTTTCAAAATAAGATTGTCTGTAAACATTGGTTGAGAGGTTTATGTAAAAAAAATGATAACTGTGAATATCTACATGAGTATAATCTAAGAAAAATGCCAGAGTGTGTATTTTTCAGCAAGAATGGGTTTTGTACTCAAACCCCAGAGTGCCAATATCTGCATATAGATCCTTTGAATAAAATACCTAAGTGTGCAGATTATGAGTTAGGTTATTGTCCTGAAGGTCCAAATTGTAATAAAAGACATATATCGAAAACACTATGTCAACGTTATTTAACTGGTTTCTGTCCATTGGGTAAAAACTGTGATTCAGCGCACCCAGTGTTTAATGCTTGGGATTTGAATAACGAATCGATCAAAATAAAAAAGGATGAAGAGATCAATACAAGACAATCAGATGCTGAGAAGGAGAGAAGATTGAACGCGATAATTAATGGTGAAATAGATTTTGATTGATATCTCCAAAGATGAAGAGAAAAACCAAGAAGAAATTCATATGAGTAAACCATTAAGACTGATAAAAAAAAAACGACCAAAAACTCAATAAGCAGACTTAACTAACTTGTTTTGATTTTATGGTCAGGCATCAATACTAAATTAATTACAAGTAACTTCAATTTTTCAGAAAAGAAGACTGCTCGCATTTGCATAAAAGATAAAAACAAGAACTGGACCTTAATTCTTTACATACGTTATTTAATTAGCATGATATTTTTTTTGACAATACATATCCATAACTAACACAATGATATAATGAACTTTTATTCTAAAACAATTATTTATCTTGATCTAAATGTAATATTCGAGATGAGCTCGTCACATATATTTTTAACGTGTGTTTTCTTGATGTCATGATTAACGAATTACATTATTTAGCTTACAAAAATTATTCATAAACAAAAACAAAAAAAATTTAAAAAAAATATAAAATACATAAGCATTCAAGTATAATAAATCAGCTATATGAAAGAAAACCTTTAAATTTTGAATTCGTTTATATTTAGAGTTGATAATTGGTAATTGATTAAAAACGACGAACAAGTAACAAGGTTTGATACCTTTAATTTAATTCCTAGAAGAACACTTTACATCCAAGTGAAGATAAGACAGAAAAAAAAGAAAAGTTACACTCATCACTTACATTAACAATTAGGAATTTTTTTCAGTAACATATTCAATTTTTTTCTTTCGAGACAGTATTATTGAGTTAAAAAAAACTTTGATTAATATAATACAGTTTTATTTATTTTTGAAATAAAGTTGGGAAAACACGATTCAGTGGTTAACCATAGAGGAATTTCAAGAATTGTATCATTAAAATAATTATTTTTACATTTTTTACCGTTTGAAATTATTAAGCATTTGTTTTCTTTGGCTGTCATTGAGAGATATAAAGTTAACACAAAATTAATAGTTTTTACCAAGAAAGATCAGAGGAAGGTGAGAAATGAATGGAGATCTATCGACTAGTCCCATGACTGATAGTTTGGATGCTCACGTTCTAACGAATATAGATATTGAGCAGTCGCATGATAGTAATAATACATATAAAAATGAGGAAAAGACAAAAGAAAATCAATCAAAATTAGATATTAATGCTGAAAATGATATAGATCCAGGCATGCATTCTTTAGAATTACCAGAACATGATTTTTCCAAATTATTGGTGTTTGATTCCAAAAATAATGAAGAAATACTTTCGGCAGCAAAAGATATATTGAACAATTCGAATAATGACAAAAAAGAACCTTCAGATAAAAATATAGGTAAAGATACAGTCAATAGTTTGACAACTACTATTGATGATTCAATTTCTGATAAGAAAAACATAACCGGGATAGATAAAAATCATGATATTAAAGATAATAATGAAACAGCACACGTTAATTCAAATAAGCCATCAGACACTGCCTTGGACACAAGTAAACCCATTTCAACGGACATAAAAACAATGGATCGAAATTCACCGCAATCAATAATATACGAAAAAAATAACTTATTCAATAGGCAAAGAAAGAACTCTTTAACCCCAGCGACTTTCAAAGGGCATGAATTTCCAACATCATCAACTTTACTAAGGAATCAAAATAACACTAATAATACCGATCCAAATGGTCTTGCTAGTAGACCTGCCTCATCCACTCCCAATAATAATAATCAGAATAAAACTGACATTAGCAATGCTAGTATGTCAACATCGGAAGAGCAACCAACCATATCTGCTTACGCCAGACTAGATTTCCAAAATTTTACATTTTACGTGCAAACTCTTCATGTTATAATAGGTAGAAGATCGGAGAATGATTTCTCCCATAAAGTTGATGTCAATTTAGGACCTTCAAAATCCATTTCAAGAAGGCATGCACAAATTTTTTACAATTTTGGAACTGGAAGGTTTGAGTTATCTGTCATCGGTAAGAACGGTGCATTCATAGATGATACATTTATAGAAAGAGGTAATACAGTACCACTTCGAAATAAGACTAAGATTCAAATTGGGCAAATTCCTTTTCAATTTATACTGCCAGAAAAAGATAAAGTGAATATAAAAAGCGCAAACAAAGCCAAGGAGACACAAGCTTCTCAAGCTGGCCTTAAAGATGATACTAATAAAAAATCAAAAAAGAAACAACCCATTACAAAATCAAAAAGTGGCGCTGGTACAAAAGATACGCCAAACAAGGCTTCCACACCCTCACAAGAAAAAGAAGCACCAAAAAACACCATCGTCGCACCAAAGAAAAAACCCAAAAATACATCCACTACAGAGAAGAAAGTTCCAAAGCCACCAAAGAAAGTATACACTCTCAATGAAATACCCGAGGAATACAGAACGAAACCACTTGCCTCATATTCATCATTATTAACCACATGTTTTAGGAAATATTCAACTCCGAAAGGTATGTCTCTTTCAGAAATATATGGGGGTATTAAAAAGCTATTTCCATATTATAAATATTGTCCAGATGGTTGGCAAAGCTCAGTGAGGCATAATCTTTCACTTAACAAGTCATTCAAGAAAATATCAAAAGAAGGTAAAGGTTGGTTATGGGGCCTTGACGAAGAACATATTACCGAACGAGAGTTACAGAAGAAAAAACAAGCCGAAAATGCTGCCGCAAAAGCACAGGCAAATCAATTGAAACTTGATCAACATAAAGGTCGCAAAAATGCTGGAAGAAACAAGAAACCAGGTGCTAAGAACGGTACCGGTAAAGAACAGAATATTTCACAAACTCTTGCAGCCAATAGAGCCACAGCTAAAGAAAACAAAATGGATGACAATCAAAGAACAATGAAATATTTACAAGAGCAACTGATGATATTGACGAAAGATAGAAAAGGTCTTACGAAACCTATTATTGCTTCAATATTAACACAAGCTTTAGGTATGACAATTAACCAAGTCACACAAGCGGCTAAAAACAAAGGGATCACCGGTAATCCTCTCACAGCATTAATGGATAAGAACCCTCAACATTTAAATCTTATTTTAGCTGCGGCTGTTAATGCTGCAACCTCTAAAGTTACAAATGGGAAAGTTAAACAATTAGTAAATTTGTCCCCTACTGCTGCTATGGTAAATGCAACACAAAACAAGGCTAAATCTGATCCAACGGCAGCCTCTGCCGCAAAAAAATCTGTACCGGTCAACACGGCTAACACAACTAAACAAAGTGCACCATCTTCTAAAACAAGTTCACCAAACAAAAAAACTAGTGCTGGAGCAAATAGCTCTTTTGATCCAACATCATTGTCAAGGTTTTTTCAACCTAGGCAACCCGCAAGAGTTACATCAACTCCAGAAGTCAAATCGACTTTACCAAGAAAAAGAGCGCTTTCGACTACTTCAAACTCTTCGCAAGATGATGCTGACTCAAGCAGTGATACTAGCAGTTCTGAAGAGTCGAGTTCTGAAGAAGAGGATAATGCTATAGATAACAACAAGTCTGATAACTCGGAGTCTGAGACCAGCAGTGATGAAAGTGATTCTAACGATGGTTCTAGCAATTCTGACTCTGATGCTAATGAACCTGAGAAAATAAGGAAAACGGAGACACTAAACCATCAAGCCGACACACAGTCGCAATCAGATGCGACAATGCAGAATGTTACTGATAGCAATTTAGGACAAGCAAGTATGGAAAATGGTAACAGCGGAATTACCAATAATGAAGTTCCAGTTTCCGCTGAAAATATTGAGGAAACCACTGATATTACAAATTTAAAGGATTCATTGATGGATGATAATATATTAGAAACAAAATTAGATGATATTCCCAAATTGGATGATGCATTATCGGAGGCGTTGTTGGAAGACACTGAATTGATTGAACATTCCAATGATTTGAATATTGATGCTAAAGACTTGAATGATATTAATATAGGTGCCACAACGGAAAATATTTCTTCCGATGAAAAAATGGATGTGGATTGAACTATCGTAAACATTCCTTTTTTGTCGTGATTATTTTTTAATCAATTTTTTATAAAATGAAAGCAAATGTGCATAAGTATGCGGGCGTTATAAAATGTAAGCATATCAACTAACGTCATATAATACATAGCATCATATAGTTTTTTATAATTTATGAGATGTATTATATACTGTTAAAAATGCTAAAGATATTTTATTGTTAATATATAACTGTGTATAAAGTTTATATGATTATTTTAAAAATCACTGAATACTTGATTTTTTTTCTTTTCGTTTTATAGTTTTTTTGGAGAGTGTTATTATTCTAAGTTTTTCAAAAACAAGAAAAACCAATCAATTTAACCTACAACGTTATTAAATGAACCTTCTTTTTCTTTGATTTCCCAAAATGTAGAACCAACATCGTGATTACCATGATAAATCCAACCATTTTCGGTGACGTGATATAAATTAATCGAACCACCTGAGTAAGCATCTCTGTGTGCAGCAGCTAAAATGGATCTCTTTCCCAAATATAATGCTTCATCAACGGTTAAATCCCATTTATAATTTGAATCTAATACACCGTAAGCAAAAGTTTGACCGGACCCTACACAAAATAAATCACCCTTTAATCTTGTACCGTCTGAGTCGACATAATAAACAGTAGGACCTTCTTTCTTTGTATAGCCACAGATCATGGTACCCATGGACAAACCTGCCCCCTTGTATTGATAAACCAGGTTACTTAAAATTTTCGAAGCAGCAGCTACAGAAATACGTTCTTTTTCTTTTAATTCATGTAATCTACATTGGGAACCCAACCAGGTTTCCCAATATTGACAATCTGCAGCACCACCGGCCATTGTTCCTAATAGAAAGGGGTTAATCCTTATGACTTTATTGACAGTTTGAGAAGCAACCCAGTTACCAGCGGTGGCTCTTGAATCGACAGCAACAATGATACCGCCTTGAAATCTAAAAGCCAATGTAGTAGTACCGTGTGCAATTTTAATTTTACAATCAGGATTGGTAGCATCATCAGTATGAGCTCTTAAGAAATCTCTAGGAGCAGAAATAGGTGGCATTGAAATCGATGGAGCTATCTTGGAGAAATTATGGTTACCCAAAACAAAATCTTCGTTCAGATTATCTTCATTGTCGTATTGTAATTCTTTAATCAACGAATTTTGACTGAAACTATTAGCAATTGCCTGCATGATACTATTTGTTAGGTGTGTTCTGTTCTTTGCCTTTTTTTTTTTAGCCTTTTGTATGGAAAATGTATATTTGTATGGAAAGAGAATCAACAATATATGAACATTAACTTTATAACCACACAATGGTATACTTTTTGAAGACAAGTTCTACCAAGACAATGAGATAAGCTCTTAACTGTAGAGTACCAAATGCTGACTGGATTGTATATAAATATATATGTAGTAGTCAGGGCATAATCAAATTTGCCACCACTGTAAATACAAAATTCCTTTAAAAATATATATATATATTAATCACGTGATACACATATTCAGATGAGACGTCAAGAATTGCGGTCACCTGACGGGCAAATAGCACGTACACGAAAGAAACGAGCATCCGGACACCACACCGCATGCACCATTGAAAAACGGCTCTGCGCAACACATAAATGTGACTGCAACCACCCAGACACCACGGACATCACAACGGCTTTTGCTGTTTTTTTTGTTTTTGTTTTTGTTTTTTCCGCCAAAACTTGGGAAGTTTTCGCCCATCACGTTTCAGACCTCGCTGCTCAAGAGCGGTTCTGAAGACCTGACGCAAAAACTTTGAAACTTTGAAGAAAGTTTCAAAGTTTCGCAAAAGTTTCAAAAATTTCAAGTCTCATTTCCTGTCATTGGCAATTGTTCATCCATGGAGGAAGACATTGTAGAGTACGGGCATTGCAATACACATTGAGCCACATTGAGTAGATAGAGCAGCTCGAGCAGCTCGAGCTGCTCGAGTATTCATCTATCGTTCATAGCTAATTGGCATTGTAAGGTTAGATGAGAGCGAGAGAGAGAGATGAGTATCGCAAATTTGAATTTGTATGCTTCGCACATCTTATGTGGTCAATGTTCATATGTTCTATTCAATTGGATTTCTGCTGTAGTAGTATAACTTGTGTCCACTACATTTTCGTCTTTCAATCAAAAATTTTCTTTTGTTTCTCTCTTGTGGAATTACTTTTGATGTGTGTTAATCTATCTTATATATATACATATATATATGAACACATTTTTTCAAAATTCATATTTGGTTATATAAGTTAAGTGTTCTCTAAATACTGTTTTATTCTTGTCCTTAAGAAAACCAATCCAAGTTATCATAGCCAAAAATGTCTGCTAAAGCCCAAAATGTTATGCGTGAATTAAAGATCGAAAAGTTGGTCTTAAATATTTCTGTTGGTGAATCTGGTGACAGATTAACCAGAGCTTCCAAGGTCTTAGAACAATTATCTGGTCAAACCCCAGTTCACTCCAAGGCTAGATATACTGTCAGAACTTTCGGTATCAGAAGAAATGAAAAGATTGCCGTTCACGTCACCGTTAGAGGTCCAAAGGCTGAAGAAATCTTAGAAAGAGGTTTAAAAGTCAAGGAATATCAATTAAGAGACAGAAACTTCTCCGCTACTGGTAACTTCGGTTTCGGTATTGAAGAACACATCGATTTAGGTATCAAGTACGATCCATCCATTGGTATTTTCGGTATGGATTTCTACATTGTTATGGGTAGACCAGGTGCCAGAATTGCTAGAAGAAAGAGATGTAGAGCTACTATCGGTAACTCCCACAAGACCTCCAAGGAAGACACCATCGCTTGGTTCAAGCAAAGATACGATGCTGATGTTTTAAACAAATAGGTATAATTCTTAAGATGATTCTATTATACTTTTAAAAAATTTTAATATAAATATATATAGTTTATATTTCTTTTAGAACAAACATATTTGAAATAAACACATACCATTTGAAATCAAAAATAAAACGAGAACAGCCTCGAAAATTGCTTTTAATTCTCACTTTCAACTTAATATGTAAAATAGAAGTCTTCGACATTATTATTATTTCAATTCATTATCAATATCTTTATTGTTAATTAACTGTTACATAATAAAACTATACGAAATAAACGACATATTAGCGACCACTGTCTAAATCATAATATGAAACATAACCATACATGTATATAAACCATCTGTATTAATGATACAACTCCTTTATTCCAGGTTTTTGTTTAAAAACACAATTATTGCAAATTTTTTATCAATTGATTATGCCATTGTTTCTCCAAATCTTTTATGGTAGAATCCCCTTCATTTTGAGTATACTCTCTATGCTTGTTCAAATCAACTATTTGTCTAAGTTGTCTGTTCATGGTATCTTGTAAATGTTCTTCATTTTCTTTTACATATTCATTATTCATTATCCACTGATTCATCATAGTTTTGGGCAGTATTTCTTTTAATACTAATTCTTGGTGCCGTAGGTATGCTTCATTTATCATCAAACTTTCAATCGTACTCTGTTCATTGACGTCGTATCTTTTCAAATTTATTCTGGGTAGTTTTAAAGCACCACTAATTTCGTCAAATTCATCCATATTTAAATTT
The DNA here is from genome assembly GCA_030557565.1 of Tetrapisispora arboricola. Lineage (NCBI taxonomy): Eukaryota > Fungi > Ascomycota > Saccharomycetes > Saccharomycetales > Saccharomycetaceae > Tetrapisispora > Tetrapisispora arboricola. The sequence continues at coordinate 361,821 of JAKTPK010000141.1, read as the reverse complement.
CTCTTTTTTTGGTTAGTTATAGCGTCATCTTGCCCATAAGACAACAATTTCATAACTTCTGGATGTAAACATGAATTTTCTAGTAACTGGTCCTTCGTCTCTTCATATAACATCTCAATTTGATGCTGATATTGAGCCTCTTCTGAATCAACAAATGGAAGCAAACTCATCTTTTATTTTTATATTCAAGTCCTCAAGTTATTGTATATACTTTTGTCTTTCACCGTTATTATCAATTCCACTCTCTCAATATTTTCTAAAAATTGGATACTGCTAAAAATAATCACTGTTTCTTAAATCAACCACTTGAAGTATTCTTTTCAACTTTTCGAACATCAACCATTTAGATCATATTTTTTTTTTTGAATACTATTATCATTGTTAAAAATGTTTTATAGATATATTTTTAAAAAAGTTTTTATAGTGCATCGTGCCTTTTTTAGTAAATTAAAGCTTCGAAACAAAAAAATAAAAACCAGTATATTAATTTAAGAAAATGAAAATTTCACGTTAACTTAACTTTGGTTTATACAAATATTATTATTGATTAATTAATAATGTGAATAACATTTCCTCAATTTTCATATATCAGTAAGTGAGTGTAATATTTGCTTACATATATCAACCATAAACCAAGTCATAGCAGTTACCTTAGAGTAATAATGTCTTATACGTCAACGTTCAAGAGGTATGCCTCCAGCGTGGCAGCAAAGGAAAAACTAGACAGCTTTTTTGGGTACTATTCAGCAGCCAAAGCTTTGAGACCATTTATTTACCGACCAAGAAATACGAATAAATTGTTAACGTTAGGTTTAAAGGATCCAAAGACCAATAGACCTCTACAACCCCAGGAACCTTTCAAACCAATCGCTAAAACTGTATTACATGAGTACATCAACTCAGTTCCTAGTGACTCAAATGAATTGATAAGTTTTTTCAACAAATGGACTTCAATAACTCCTAGAAAACATAATGTGTATAATTATTTCACTTCACAGCATTTCCAAGATTTGTTATTCAAGTCATTTTTCCAATGTGGTAATTATTCTCATTTATTAAGTACTATGTATTCAAAGTTGCCAGTGTTCAAACAAACCAAAAATGAAAAAGCTTACGATGTCGATCATTTTCTGAATACCGTTCTAACATGTAATTTACATAGAAACAAATTAAAAGATTTCAATGATCCAGCAATTGCATTGAAAAAAATTAAAGTTGTTTTCCAAATGGCAAATGGTACAGATACATATGGGTTGACAAAAATACTGGCACAGTTATTGGGTAAACAACTAAACTTTTCAGTTGATAAGATAATCGAAAAATATAATTTAAAGTCAGAGATTGACTTGCCAAAATTCGATGACACAAATAATATGGAGAAGTTCTATTTACAAAATAAAGGTACTTACATCGTTTGCAGAACCATACACGACTTCAGTACGGAATCATTAAACTCAAACATACAAGAGTTCGTGGATTCCTTCAAGTCAATTGAGGAAAAACTAGGGATTCGAACTGATGTTTATGACGAGTACATGCGTACTGTTAGCAATGTCTGGACCACAGTAAAAGACCCAAAAAATGTTGAAGCTCAAAATAACTGAAGAAACTTAAAAAATCAGATATTGTTATTCAATTCCATAAACTTAAAATGCAAACTTCTGTTTTGTAAAATGAAGTTAACACACTTTAATAATTATTCAATTTTTATGACCTGCAAATAGGTATACATAGAACCTGTACATACAAAAATAAAAAAACATAATTCAAATCAACATATTTTTTGAAAGTTCAATTATAGATTATTCAACCCAACAACTATTCAACCCTGTAAACTTATTTATTCAATTGAATCATATTGTGTGTTCAATCTGTATTTTCATATGATTCATTCAATTTATTGGGTGAGTGAAACTTACAATGGCACTTTTTTCGTTATTGTTCTTAAAATTGAAAAACTGTAACAAGTATAAAGGGGATGAACTCTAAAATACTAAAGGATTCCATTGTAACTTGATGTTTGGTGTCGAGTCACTGAAGTAAACGTGATTAAACGAAATTATATATCAATACACAATCCATCATGTCATTTATAAAATCATCTTCACATTTATTGTTGTATTCATTTGCGTATGAAAATATTATTTACTTTTTACATTGACTGCCAAGATTCTATTCTAAAGTTTCAAGCAAGCTTATCCACTTAATGTGACAATACTAACTAAAACTGAAATTGAATAATTTTTTAACAACAGCTTTGGTGGTGCTTCTTTTTATTCCTATGTTGCCTCCCCTCTAATGTTCAAGACTCTGGAGAAAGATCAATTTTCTAAAATACAAAGTAAAGTTTTTCCAGGATTTTTTGCAATGCAATCTATAACCCCTGCTATTTTATTGCTAACGTCACCGGTGACTTTGAGCAAAGGTCCAATCACTTGCTTAACAACTGCAATTGCATCTGGTCTGATTAATTTTGTTTATTTACAACCTAAAACACATAAAATTAAAGAAGAAAGAGCATCTTTGAGAGATAGATTGGAAGGCGAAGAGTTAGAGGCGTTCGATAAAGATCTTAGACAATCATTTGGAAGAACTCATGGCTTGAGTTTACTCTTCAACTTCACAAACAATGCTAGTATGCTAGCGTATGGCCTTTATTTAACTAGAAATTTATTAAGGTATGTTCCAAAATGAATGTCATTGGATCGTTATAATAAAAATCCTACTCTAATTATTTTTTAAGAATTTATATAGACTTGTACATAAGAAATTTTTTCTATTAGTTAACTTTCTCAATTTCAAAATTTGGATATTACATTATTTCTTATGCAAATAATATGCAAATAATATTCATTATATTAAAATATATACACAGATAAATATATATGCCAGATAGTATAGTCGATAAATAAAGTATACCATCTATTGCATCAAAAATTATGTTAATGTTACTCTAGTTGAACTTATTGAAGTGAACATTGAAAATTTACAAAAAAAGGATGATCATGAAACTTTAATCAGAGCTTTATATGATAAAAAGTTATTGCTTAGGTAAAATTGAATTGACTCTAAATCAATTTAACTTATTCATCAATATCGATTTCTTGATTCATGGCTTCTAATTCAGCAGTAGCAGAGACAGTAGAAGACTCTGGTTGAATACCATTGATAATCGAAGAAATATTTGTTGGTGGGTAAACTGCAATCATTAGCACAATCAGTTCATAGATATTTTCTGAGATACTTCTTTGATAAATACCTAGTAAATCAGCAGGACTTGGGTAAACACTTAGGGCTTTGTAGAATTTACAAGCGGATTCCATTTCTTTACCTGGAACTGAAGCCAAACGTTCACCCATTTCTACATTTGTTGCAAAAGCAGCTTCTCTTTCTGTCGGATCTGTTGGTATAGGGTCTGTAGCCAATTCTTTAGCTAGAGCATCACCAACTTCTTTCAACTTCTTTTGTTTATCATCTTCCAATTGTTTCTTGGCAGCCTTCATTTGTTTTTTTTGCTCTTTCTTCAAATGTTTTCTAAATGTAATATTATTTCTTCTTTGATAATCAAAATAAATAGCATAAGCAGTAATTGATAATGCTGTCACAGCACCTGCTATGGATAGGAAACGTGAAAACGAACTGGATTGAGACATGGGAATATAATATATGGCAGTATAACTGGGTGTGATTTTTCTTTAAAACAAATGTAGTTTAATTTGGGATTTCAAAAAGATAATGGTGTCTTTTCAAAAGCAAAAAAGAGGACTGTTGGCAAAAAAGAACAAATTGAATATAAATTAAGTCGTTTATTAAATGTAAATTATTTCAAACAAAATACTTATGTCTTTGATTTACTTATATGTTTCAGTAATCTTAAATTTTGTTGATTTTACATTTGAACTCACTATTTCATTGAAAAATGTTTTGAAAAACTTCATATGAGTTTGAAAAATTTCAAAGGAATATTGAAAATTTCAAATGTTAAATGCTGATGAGTTCTTCTTCAAACAGTTGTAATAATTAATTATTTTGTTGGTAGATGAGTTGAATTTTTAAGATAAGTTGTATAAAATGTATTTAGATCTATTGAGGTAATCACTTCTTTATCTTATTGATAGTTTTTTATATTGTGTTAATCATATCGTTTTATCTAGACGTTCACAAAACATAAGTGTGTAGACGACAGAACGACAAACCTCGATCAGATCACCTAATAAGTAAGTGTAGTTAAAACAATGGTAGCAAAAAAAAGAACCACTTTGAGAAATAAAGCTGCATCGAAAAAGTTAGGTGGTAACGTATCTGATGCTGAAGCTTTGTTAAATCAGGCAATAGTCCAAAGTTCTTTGCCGGAAGATCCAAAAGCTTTCCTTCATCAAATGAGGGAAACTAAAAAAGACAAACAGCTAAACAAACAAGAATCATTTTTATCACAAATCAAAGAAAAATCAACAGGCAATCCAGAATTTGCAGGTATCTCAAAGTCTTCTGTCAGGCGTAGAAAAAGAAAAATGAGAGATGATTTAAAGCCAAAAATGAATGATCTTTTACTGTCATTGGACCAAGAGGATGGTTTAAAAGAAGCTTTGAATGAAAGTAAAACCACCAAAGATTTAGAAGCAAATGATGTAGACATGATGATTACTAAAAATGTAACAAAAATTAAAGTATCCAATAAATTACATGACAGTAATGTCGTAACAACAGGTACAGTAAAAATCAAAAAAAATGAACCGAGCATTAGAAATCAGAAAGGTGCCAAAAAATTGGCAGTTGATGAATCGAAAAGATTCATTCAAGTTCTTAACAATAGTGCTTTCAAAGCAGATCCATTTGGTTCTTTGAAAGAAATTATTAGGATGCAAAAACATTAGTTTATCCTCTGCAGTTCTTCTTCCATATGCATTTAACCAAACCATTTAATTAGTTGTGAAACCTGTAATATAAAAATCAGCATCCAAATTCCCGTAAATATGCGAATTTGAATTTGTAGCTTTAAACTTCACGAAAAAGCCACATCATTTATTAGCTAATTTACTCTAATTATCATTTAAAATACTTACATCTATATGTTTTTCTCAATATTATAATGTAATAAATAGTTTCATTAGTGTTTGTGTTTCGATTTGTTTCACTTATTATATTTTCTATTTATAAAGGGGACGAAAACCTGTTTTCTATAAGATTCTAACTCTGTTCTATCCAAATGAACCATCGAGAGATCATTTAATTTTAATTCTGATTCGGCTAGTTGCTTATTGATGTCATCAACAGATTTAAGTTCATGGGTATTTCCTTCTTGACTAGTTGCCATACTATTTTCTAACATTAATTTTGTTTTTGTTTTCCACAAGTCAACTATTGTATTAAATTCTTTCCTTCTTTGAAACTTGTTTGATATGATATCGTCAATTTCATTTTTAAGTTTTGTTATTCTGATGTCTGAACTTTGAGCTAATTTTTCAATATCCAAAATATCATTTGTATCAACTTTGCTTTTATTATTCATAAACTCCAAAATCGATACCACCCAATCAATATAATCGTCAATTACGTTATCTTTATCATTATTAAGAAAATGATTCAGTAAGGATAAGTATTCATCTTCATATTTTTCCAATAGATTATTTATTCTTGAAATTATATCGAATTTTGTGTAGGTCCCTAGTCTACCATAAATGACCTTATCAATTAGTTTGATAATATCTGTTACACATCTCTCGAAAAGTCTGATACCTTTATCTACATCAGCTATATTGAATAGCTTGACCATGGGATCATATATTAAATTCACAAATGCCTTGATTAGTTGGACAAGTATTGGATCTTGCCATACTTTTTTCATCAATTTCTTATCATTATTTTTGAAGTAAAGTTTTTGTAATTCTTTTAAATTTGCAAAATAACTTGATTCTTTTTTTTCAACTTCTGCTATAACACCCAAAGATGTCTTTTGTACTTTCCAAGCTGTATAAGATTCAATCACTTCATCAACATCTTTTTGAGAAATCTTTTTAAGTTGGGCATATTTTATAAGTATGATTAAAACCAAAGGCATATCCATTTCTTGCGCTTCTTTTCTAATATCTTCTAAACATAGCTCATTAGAATTATTATTCTTTTCGACAAATAATCTGATATGATCGATTACTTTTTGGGAACCTTTTGACTCTTCAATTATTTTTTTTTCAAGTTTTTTTATTATTTTATTTTGATTTCTGATATCTTCTGTGATAATTGTTATAAACATAGTCTGGATTAAAGAGTAACCACCGAATGGCTGGCTTAAAAACAAATCTGTCAAACCTTTCATAATGGACATTGGGTTAGTTATTTTCATAATCTGACTTATCATAGTGAAAGGAATTAAACCATGAAGCATTTTTACTTGATTGAACAAACCTCGGCTACCTTTTTCTCCTAAAAATAAACTATATATTCTAGATGACATTGTAAGCTTTAACCAATTTGTCAAATGTTGAACATCAGCACTCATGAAACCAACTTCTTTATGTGTTTTGAATTCATTCACTAACTGCTTCACATAAGAGTCATCTTCAATCAATTTCGATCTTATTTCTGTCATTTCTTCATTTAACTTTGAGATATTCGCTTCCATGTGTTCTTGATTTGTAATTTCTTCTTGTAAATTGTAAAGATCAACCATTTTACGAGCTTCGATATCACTTATTATTTCAGGTGAAAGTAGTTCTAACCCTATAACGTTACTATTTAGAAATGAATTTAGAGCTGAACTAAATGCAATTTCTTCGTCTTCGGTCAACTTTCTTAAATATTGCCTAAATGATGTTCTTGTAATATCCCGAGATAGTTTTGAGTTGCTTTTCATATTATCTTTGTCCTCAGAAAATTCAAAATTGATTTCTTCAGAATGTTCATCGTTTGGGAGCACTTCTGAATCAAGATTCAATTTATTTAAAGTAATTTCGTCATCATCAGGCTCAACTTTTGGAAATTCATCATCTAAATTTTTATATTCCGATATTGAAGTCTGTGAAGAACTATTTTGAATTCCCCCATGTGAAGTAGTAGATGTATCAGTGGCCTTCTGTTTGTGAGGTAACTTTGGTAATTTTTTTGCAGGAAACTCTTTTTTTAAAACATTAGAAAATTCAATGAAATCGTAATAACTTTTTCGCAAATATTTATGAGTACTCTCAGATCCATTTTTGTTCGTTATTTCTAAAATAAAATAATGCGTAGGTTTCGACATGAGTGAAATTGGAGAAACTGATGAATTACCTGTAGTTATTTTGGAAATAAATGCATTAGAAGATGAAGAAGTTGCATACAGTGCAGATTTCATCCATCTTTTTGTTGATTTCATACCTAACGAAGATGAAAATGAACTTGTAGAAAGTTTACTTAGCTGTACTTTTTTTGATTTATTTGGAGCTTTTTGAATCATGTCCAACGCTTTTGAATTGTTTTCTAAGACACCGATAATATTAATATTCCAACCATGGATAAAAAGTTCTTCTGTGGTCACTAAATATTGAACAGTATCATACACACCTATACCTAGATGTTTCAATTTTGATCTTATTTCAATACTATTTTCTTGCATAAACTTTGATTTTTCTTCTGCATAGTATAGAATTTGATTTGTAGTCACCAAGTTAGAGGAAAAAAATGAGTATACTAAATTATTTATGATAGAAGAAACCATTTTTCTTTTCGAAGATTTCTCTCTATCAAGGCTATCACTAAAATGCAATGACATGAAATATTCATAAAAAAGTTGAACTTTAGTTTGCCAAAATTTAGTTTTTACAGATTCATCTGCATCATTAAGAAGAGGAAATTTCATTATAACCTCTTTCAAAAAAAAACTTAATAACTCGAACCCACTCGATTGAGCATTTTCATCAATTGATGTATTATCATCATTATTTTTTTTGTCTTCTATAGTTGAGTCCATATTAGGTACAGAAATTAAACTAATATTGCTTTTGCTTTTTTCATTATTTTTATTTGTGTGTGTTGAAGATAGGCTTAATGATGAAGAAAACATACCTGATGATCTGTTCTTTTTCAGATCATCACTAGGAGCAATGGAGGAAAAAGGATACCCAAATCTCCTTAATGCTAGTGGATTATCTAACATAGCAATTTCATTCTCTAATTCCAATTTCAGTAACTGTTTTTTGACATAGTGCTCTTCAACTGATGTGAGCATCTGGGTTGGCATAGTTTATGTGGATATAAGGTACTATGATAAAAAGTTATATGTAATTGATACCCAAACCATTGGATTACTATCATTCATGGATAATGTGATTAAACGAAAAATTACTAATATGTAAACCTATATTTTTTCAATGCTATTCATCAAAAGTTCCTTGCAGAGTGTATCATCTCATTTCCTTTATTTTGTCGAAAGTTTGAATTTTCAACAAAAAGGCCAAATTTTAAGAACTTAACAATCTTTTTCCGCTTTTCCCGAATCAAAAATTTCCTCTTTAAAAAACTTGGAAACGTTAAATGATAATTATATAATTAAAATCACAAATTAGTTGGTTTCGTGGTCTAGTCGGTTATGGCATCTGCTTAACACGCAGAACGTCCCCAGTTCGATCCTGGGCGAAATCATTAATTTTTTGAAGTTTATTTACCGTTTAACTTCTTAATTAACTTGTTAAATTTTAGTCATTATATGTGAAAGCTACATTGTCGTTTAGTTATTATTTTTGATTAAATTAACTAAGTCAATATTTAAATAAATACTTTTTGAAATATTTTATTATCTGAACCAATTCAGTTTCATTCCATAAAAAGAAGATCTTTATTTAAAAGCCTATTGAATTTTTAAGTAAATTTCTAAATACAAATGTATACCTGATAAATATATTCCGAATAAAAACCCCCATTCGATTAAAATACTATAACCGATTACAACATGAATTCACCAATACCAATGTTTGTAGAAATCATTTGTGATACACCACTCTTCCTTCTAACGAATTTTCTTTTTGTCTTTCCGATTTTCTTAATTCTATTGCCCTTGGCACTCATCAATGAATTACCAGATTCATCAACATGGGTTTTTAACTCAAAATTGCCAGCCCTATTTCTGTAGCAAAACAATTTTATATCAGCGTCTGAGTCCCAATTTTTAACCTTTAGATTCTTATGATTTATGCTAATTTGATTAGAAGCATTTGCTAAATCGTCAGTAACTAGATTTGATAATATCGAACTTTCGTTTTCAACATTTGATAACTTTGTATCATTTTTTTTTATGATAGATAATAGCTCATCATCATTGTTGGCAAAAGTAACAGCTTCTTCCTCTGTAGTTGGCACTTCGTTCCAAAAGTCACTTGTTGAATTTGTTTCTGAATTATGAATATTATTGTTGATAGGATGTTGAAGGGAATGCAGTTGTTGATCTTGACGTTGAAGTTGTTGAAGTTCATTTTTATGGTTGATAGATTTACTCAACTTACGTTGATTATTATTATGAAATCTTTTGGGATATTCTGCATGGAAATACGTTGATGACAGAAGACCATGGTCATATTCGTCTTCCATTTCTTCGCCATCATCACTATTATCTGATGAAAAATCACCTAGTGGAGAAAATAAAAGATCAGCATCCTCATTGGAAGATCCGAAATTGGTATACTCATCGGAATCAACTTGTTTAGTATCTTGTTTTTTATCAATAGCAACGGACTCATTGACCGTACTATTTGGAATCGGGATAATATCCTCACTTGTGATGATGCTATTTAAAACAGTGAATGATTTTGTGCCTGAACTCATCGCAAAAACTACAGCTTGAATGTCTATAAATGTATGTGTTTTTTTTATTTGGTGAATTGCTTCAAATGATCCGTCTGCTATGATTTCTATGTAGCCAATTAAATCAAATATTATGGACACAAATGATGTAAGCTGCTTGTGTGTCTTGTTTTTTTTATCTATTATATAAATATATATATATATATATATATA
>JAKTPK010000141.1:305142-333149 GCA_030557565.1 Tetrapisispora arboricola | reverse complement strand
TATATATATATATATATATATATATATCAACATTACAATTCATTTTTTATTTGTAATCTAGAATAATTTAACGTATCATTCAACTAATATAAGTATATTCATTATATATAGTGTTCCTATAGTTGCAGTGTGTCTTAAGTCGAATCCGTTGACATGGTTGGTTTATCTTATTACAGTTGGTTTATCTTGTTACAGTAGGTTTTTTATATATAAGAGCCTCCACATAAAAAATGAAAAGGCAGAAATTAAATTTATCCTTCATATTTTAAGACACAATAATTTGTAATGTGATTGTATTTTTTATTGTTATGTTGAGTTAAATAAGATAAAGTACATATATATGTTACACTTAACACAGACTATAATGTTACTATGCCATATGCAAATTTAAATTTACCTTTGGTTTTAAATAATGTCACAAAACCCCATAATAACAACTCTATGATTTCATTTAAAAAATATAACCTAATAAATTTGACAATGCTTAAAAAATATTCAACCCATTCTGAAGATTTTCAAGAGAATAATATTTTGCATGATAAATATTGGCCACACACAATTAAAAATCCTAATCCTTATCAAATTTTTAATATTTATAATAACCATTCAATCAATAAAAAACAACTGAAAGAAAAATATCATTTTTTTGTTAAATTATATCATCCTGATAACAATGGAAAGTTTAATATTGAGACACACGATTGTGTAACTAATAAGTTTTTAACTGAGGAGGAAAAATTAAAAAGATTCAAACTTATCTCAAATGCTTACACAATGTTAAATAATGACAAATATATCCCATTAAAGCATTACAGTGACTTTAATACCAACAGTAATTACAGATATCACAGCCACGATCCATATTTTCATGCAGGTACATGGAATAATAGGCATGATATCGCATATCAAAGTTCAAACTCGAAAGAAGAGTTCAACATTCTAGCATTTTTTAGTTGCATGTTGGGGCTTGTAATGTGCTTAAAAGGTTTAACTTTTCTGAATAATTTGGAAATGGTTTTAAACAAACCAAATCAATTATTATCCCAAGAAGCTATTGAAGAAAATTTGATTTGTGCTTATACAAATTATGGACTTGACGATGACAAATATTCAAGATTTAAGAGATTCTTATGGTTTAGAACTTACAATACTTTTTTGAATAAAAACAAGAATTTTACAAAAGAAGAATTCGAAGAAGAAATGAGAAACAATGACCATATTCTGAAGGAATTAAATGACAAATCACCTAGTAATAAACAACTATAATAATTTTTCAAGATTAATCAGGAAACCTTGAAATAGTCACTTATTTCCTTCGTTCCACTTACTTTACATTATGCAATAATATTCTTTACTTGAGCGGTTAGTTTTTTTTTTTATCATCATTATAATACTAATATTCTTTATATCTAACTAGTTAACTTAATATACATACATTCATCTTTCATATCACCTTCATCTTTATTAAGGCTTTAATGTACTGTTCGTTGGGGCTATTAAATATGTACGTCGCAACTGAATTTCTTTAAACGTTAGAAATAAGTTTCGGACTTTTCCGTATGCTCAATACTTAAGAGTCATTGAAACAACTAAAGCTAATAAACATTTTTGATAAAAAATATACGTTTTGAAAAGTATGTATTTTTTTCAACTTGAATGTGTTAGTCCAGACCATATAGCTAAGAATACAACAGTGGAACCTGTAAAATCACTCAAAAGCTCAAACTTCGATAATCTCATCAAAAAAAAAATGGATTTCAGAAAACCAGACACTGTATTGAATTTACAAAATATCAGAGATGAATTAGTTAAAATGGAAGATACCATTATTTTCAAATTTATTGAAAGGTCACATTTCCCTACTTGTCCTTCAATTTATGATCCTAAACATTCCAATCTATCTATTCCAAATTTTGAAGGCTCTTTTTTGGATTGGGCCATGTTACAACTTGAAATTGCACATTCACAATTAAGAAGATTCGAATCTCCAGATGAAACTCCTTTCTTTCCTGATCAAATTTTAAAACCAATTCTACCAAGCATCGAATACCCTCAAATACTTGCTGAATATGCTACAGAAGTCAATTATAATAGTAAAATAAAGAAAATTTATATTGATGAAATTGTACCACTTATTTCAAAGTACGACGGTGATCAAGCTGAAAACTTTGGTTCAGTTGCTACAAGAGATATCGAATTATTACAGAGTTTAAGCAGAAGAATTCATTTCGGTAAGTTTGTGGCTGAAGCTAAATTTCAAGGTAACATTGAATTGTATACTGACCTTATCGAAAGAAGAGATATCGATGGTATTATGGAAAATATCACAAATTCAGCAGTGGAGGAAAAAATTCTACAAAGGTTAACCACAAAGGCTGAAGTATATGGCGTGGATCCAACTAACAAAGAAGGTGAAAGAAGAATAACCCCAGACTACTTGGTCAAAATTTATAAAGAAATTGTTATTCCAATCACAAAAGAAGTTGAAGTAGAATATTTGCTAAGAAGATTAGAATAAGATCTTTATACTAGTATATAGATAAAGGAATTTTTTAAACATTTTTTGGAATCTATCAAGCAATTTACTATTTTCCCAAAAGGTATTTTCAAAATACGAGTTGGATTATTGTAATCATTTAATCTTTCTTAGTAGATACTCTAAAAATGTGTGTGGAATATATTTATAAGATTATACAGCATAAATTGAAAAGCTCACGAGTATTTAACCCATTATTCTCATAAATAACTCAAAAGTCGCAAAGGTAGCACCGTTAGCAGGAGCAGCTCTTAACATTGTTGGACCGAAACCTTTGAAAAAAGCTAATAGACCACCTCTTCTGTATATACTCTTAGCCACTGCACGAATTGTGTTACCATTTTTTGGATTCTTGATATTATCGGTTTGAATAACTGATTTAATAACATCCAAAGGATATACCATCATCCACAAAGTGCTACCTGATAAAGCACCGAACATACATAACTTCCAAGCCGGAATTTCAGCTCTTTTCATTTTCGATGCATTGATCTCTCTTGAAACCAAAGCCTCATATACTAAAAAATAAGTACCACAACCATGACTCTCTCTTAACATTGTTGCCGATAGACCTCTCATCAATCCACCTTGAGCCCTTAATTTGTGAATGCAATCTAATGGACCTTTAAATTCAGCATTTGGGCCAGAAGAGGTTTGGGTTTGTAAACGAATTCTAACATGTTCAATTGGTGACGCCAAAAATGAATTGATGACACCACCTGCTAAACCACTCATATAGTATTGTGTCAAAGTTAAAGAATCAGACTCTGATTTATTAACAGAACGAAAAAATCTTTTCATTGCTTCGTTTACACCAAATTGAATGGATACACATGCACCGACACCGATAAGTGGAGTTAAGGTACCTTTATAAAAACCAGAAGGTCCTTCATTCTTCAAAAGGTTTTTAACTACTTGCATGGCAGAAGTTGGAGTCGTTGAAGTTTGCAAACGAACTTTTGTGGTATCAAATGGTTGACCTACTAAAACTTGTGCTATACCACCAGCTGTACCAGCCAATAGGTCCTTAATGACTCTAGTGTTGTCTTGTTTGGTAGTTATATCTAAATCATCTACTAATTGTAATGGGATATCCTCTCCAGACATTATTATTGATCTCTTAATGTGAAGCTGTTTCAATAAGTCCACTCAAACGTTAACAATGTAGCTGGTATATAATGAAACTGGTTGCAACCTTCTGAAAAGACACTGAAATGTTTAAGATCAAATTGATCGCTGGATAGGAATTTCTAATGTATTATCCCATATATATGGTCCAACCTTTACTGTAATCAAGAATTTGCACATCTCTTCAATTTGCAAGAGTCATCAATATTGATATTTTTATTTTTTAAGATATCGAAACTGCGAAATTAGCAGAGTGAAAATTTAGCAGCCCAACCTTTATGAAAGTTATAATAGGTACTAATATTAAAGGAAACATTAAAATAAAAGGTAATTAAATGTTTTTGGTTCTTCTTTTGTGAATCATGAGTAAATACAATAACCCCAATGTCATTAAAGTAACGTAGTCTATTGGTAATTATATGCAAATTGACAAGATATAGAGAGTTTAAACAAGTTTTATCTATCTACACATCTTCCCAGTTAGTCAAATCTTTTTGACCATATATTTCTGAAATAATGGATAAAGTTAATTCCATAATGGTTGGTGCTCCTGTGAGTAAATTGGAGCCATTTACTTCAATCATCTCTTTTGTAAGTGGAATTGGAGTTCTAGAATATTTATTTTTGTCACCATTACTGCATCTCATCAGTATATGTTGACGACATTTTTTACCAAGCGATCTCAATTCACTGATATATTCTGCCGTTAGATAATCAGGCAAATGCAAAAGAATGTATAGCAACCATTGTGATATATTTTTTGACTCTGCAGGTTTCTTGATATTATCAACTCGTTTTATCCATTCATTTGTCATAAAATGCACTAGAACCCAAATACTTTTATTATTCACTATATTTACGAAAATTGAATGGGATGGTTCGTTCTTAATTATATACTTGTTCCATTGTTTGAATCCCATCGGTGTAAACATATGTTTTTGCGATATGTGTTTTTTAACATCGTCTAAGCCTTTTAATCTTTCTGATTTTATTGAAGTAAGTGTAGATTCCAACCATTCGTTATCAATAGTCATCTGTGCATTTTCTTCGATAGTATTTGGGGCATCTTTCAATATATTCAGTAAATGCAATACAAATCCTTTTTTTTCTTTTGTTTCAGTCAAATAATTTCTTAAATAATATAAAATCATATTCATCGTGTGTTCATCGTAACCTTCAAAAATGTAACCACCATCTAGTAATTGTTTTTTAGATATTTTAAACCAATCACTCCAATTGTTTATATTTCTCTCAAAGTTTATGAGATCCTCAGGATATCTATTTACATATGATTTTCTTTCTTGGACAAATGATTCCTTTCTTTCATCTAAAAGCTCAAAAATAGCCGTTTCTTTTTGGGTTGGAATTTCATCATCATACATTGAGGCAATATGTTTACTATTTCCTGCTAAATGTCCATTCTTTGAGTGCACCTCAAACACCGAATTTATTGCGTCTTCCTTCACTCGATTCAAGTACGTTAACACATCTGGATTAATTAATGGATCATCGAGTGCAAATGCTCGTGCTTGTCCAAATATTGGATCTACCTTTTGATTTTGTTTGTCACTCATTTCAACAAATGATTAACTATTATGAGAGATGATAGTCGATCTAAAGTACTTTGAATCCAAATCCACGTCATCCGTAATCTTTATATTACAATGAACAAAATTTAATTTGTCTGACCAAATTGCAATATATTATACCGATCATTTCAAATACTTTGATTAATAATTCTCATCAGATCTGTTCTGTCATCTGTTAAAGGTGTCGTGAATGAGAAGTTCCTCAATCATTAAGTAAAGTAGATTAAGTCATACAACTTTTGTCGAGTTGTAAGTTGTATATCCAAAGCATTCTACTATCCTTTTGGCACTGGAACGTTCAACTTTTTCAATTAGGCACAATTTTGTTTCTGGCGGCTTCGAGAAGTTTTCGGTTCTTCTTAGAGTTTTTGTATGGTAATTAACATAAGAAATTCTACTTATCATAAAACACACATACAGAAATAGATATATGTATTTAAGTATTCAAGTATTTAGATATTGAAATAATTCTTGAATTTACAACAGTTCGTGTGATACAAATTCAATTTCGAAACATAACATTTTATGCTCATCTTATTTTGAGCCCACAAGAGAAGACATACTATTGAAAAGAAAACATAATGGAAAAATTATTACACTGGTCTATTGCCAATGCTCAGGGAGATAAAGATGCCATCGCTAAAGCTGGTCAGCCTGATCCAAAATTACTACAGCAACTTTTTGGTGGTGCAGGTCCAGATGATCCTACATTGATGAAGGAGGCTTTGCAAGTGATAGCGAATTCTGAAGCTGAATTAGAGCACAAATTAGTTGCTATTGATAACTTCGAATTATTAATTGAAAATATTGATAATGCCAATAATATAGAGAATATGAAGATGTGGGAACCAATAATTGATCTTCTTAACCACGAGGATGCTGAGATGAGGGCTGCTGCCGCGTCTATAGTTGGTACTGCAGTTCAAAATAATATTAGTGCCCAAGACAATTTTATGAAATATGATGGTGGTATTACAAAACTTATTTCTCTTGCCTCAGAAAATAATTCTAAACATTTAAACGTTAGGGTTAAAGCTTTGTATGCTCTGTCTAATTTGATTAGGAACAATGAAAAAAATGCCAAAATATTCTTTGAAGCCAACGGTTTAGATTTGATTGCTCCCATTTTGAATGATAACTCATCAAAGCCAAAATTGAAAATGAGAGTGATTGCATTACTGGCTGCTTATTTAACATCAGTAACGATAGATAACCAGCTTATCACATTATTCAGGAAAGAAAACATCATAGAATCTACTATAGGCTGTTTGAAGCATGAATCGGATTTGAATTTAATAGATAGAATATTGAATTTCCTAGGTCATTTAATTTCTGCTAAAATTGTATTCTCAGAAGCAGAACTTTTAGAGTTAGATGAAGGCTTCAAGATGATAGAACATTATAAAGACAGATTGAACGAAGATGATTATCTAACAGTTAAGCATGTATTAAAATAATTTTTGTACCTTCATATATTGCTATAACTTAGCAATTTTATCATTTGAATATCATTATAATAAATTTATTAACAAATAATCTATATTAAAACAGTACATTTTGTAAAATGCAATTTATTAAACGTCACAAAAGATAAATTTCGTCTTTTTTGTTATTTATATTTTTAAGGACAACTTAAATAACCACTTAATTACACTTTATTATTTAGACTATGTAAGCAAAAATAATTCATAGTATGTCATCTGGATTTCTACTAGTAAACAGTTTATAAAGATTGTTTTCTAATTTCTCAGTCATCAAATGCTTATTATTGGTACCTGATCTCAACTGTCCATTATCGAAATCATTTACCAATTGCTGAAAAGTTGGATATGTTCTGGTTATTTGTTCAGCTTTCAATTCAGGAACCCGCCCGATTTGATGAATAACTTTTGTTAACAAATCTCTTTTATCTTTAGCAGAGCGGACGTTTAAGTATGCATAGTCCATGTATTTGATTGTAGGGTCGTTATATTGTTTACCAACTAGAGATAACAAATTGGGCAAAGAATTTATAAATTCAAGATGAGAGTTTACAGTATGTACTTTAACACCCCACAGTCTATCAATATACCTGAGTCGCATTTCAATAGTCCTAGATGTCATGTGTAGATTTTCGATTTCTTTTAATCTCTTACCTTTCATTTGTTTGGAAGGTGATCCTGTAAGTTGATCTTGAACTTTTTTCAAATAGCTGTTATTTTCAATACTTTGAATATTCTTCTTTAAATTCTTCAACCCATACAATGTTAAAAGCACATGCTTTCCAGCACTAGTATATTCCTTAATTTCGTGAAAGATTTTTTTTTTATTGACATTATATTCCTTAAAAAACTGAACTGCATCATAATATAACAAATATATATTTTCCTCAACAATCTTAATATCTGTTGGATAATAAATATCGTTACTAAAATCATATTCACTGTCAGATCTTCGAAGAAATCTTATTAATTCTTTTTTTTTGTTGTAACTTGTTTGCAGAGTCGATGGCTGAATCATGTCATGGAAATTGGAAACTTTATCATCTAATAATTTCTTAGTATCAGATGACATTTCAATAATTATCGTAGACCTTGCTGCAGCATTGTTTTTATAACCTTGATTGACCTTTTTAAAAGAGTCTTTGTTACTTCTCATAAATTTTTCTACTAAAATTTTCGATTGTTCTTTTGTATATCTTTTACCACGACTTATATAATATTCTAAATGACTGTTCTTAACTCCAATTTCGATTTCACTTGAGTTTTTGTTGTTCCTGTTATCATCAGAACTATACTCTTTGAAATTCTTTACCGTTAAGCCATTTCGAAGATCATCCTTATTTATACTTTTAATAGGTGTAGACAAAGCTGGATTCGATGTTGATGTATCCAATATCTTGGAGAAATCTATATTGTCCTCAATACTCGTATTCTCTAGCGGTACAAATAATTGTCTTTCATCAGTTACCGTCACTTCTTGAGTTCTTGGCTCATTTCTTAAGGGAATTGCTTGAGAGTGTCGAAGTGGGGATGAAACTGGAAAACATTCTAAAATATCTTCAGAATAATCTGTTATAGACCCAGCTGCTTTAACTGACTTATCAGTCTTCAACTTTGTAATATCATCTTGATTTTTTATTTCAACAGTTGGTGGATTTAATTTCCAGCGATTAGCTAAAGTTGCTATTCTGTTACTGCCAACTGTTTCATTTCGGTAGCTAGCATCAAAGGATGTCGAAACCGAATCGCTCGATACTAACATCCGATGCAAACTGTCTAAAGGTTTACTTTTCTGTTTTCTTTCAATCGAATTTTTTGTCTTTTCTTGGAACGATTTTGTTTTGTTTAGATCATCTTCATAAAACGGAACATTTATTTCAAAAGAGTTCTTGTCTGTTATTATTAGTGAGCTATCGATTTCAGAATTTAGAAGATTGCCAACTCTGCTTCTTTTCTCAATTGGATCATACAATTTCTCAACTTCGTTTGAGATATTTCCATCAGTACTGTCTATTTCGACACATTCTATATCATTATCAACTTCAATGATCTCGATAGAAGCTTCGACCATTTCGGAAATATGTCCACCATTCACTTATTTAAGAGTGGTAAATTGTGTCTTTGAGTAAATTCAACAAATGTGTGTGATTTCTAGAGATAAAAATCAGAATTAGTTGAGATTACAGTTAGTATTCACATTGTACATCACTTAAATAACTATAAATTCATTTCAAAAACTTTGGATGATAGTTTTGTTATTAGGATTCGGCTTGTCATATAGCGGTTATTTTAGAATAGTACAAACAGATTTATAATATAAGCTATATATGTTAAAATTTCATCGACTTCTTTATTTAACTAATCTCTAAATGTACTTTCAAATGGATCAATTCATTTTATATAATACATTTAGTAATATCTACAAAAAGTTAATTAGTTCGTAAAATTAATCATGATCATGGTATATTCATGGAATTGATTTTTTGAATGGCTTCATTATATCTTTTATTTCCCGAAGAAGAAGTTACTCGTATGTGTGTATTCAATTCCTTTTGTTTCCTAATAGCTGGAGAAGCATTTTCACCGTATATCAGTCTTAGAATATTCTTTAAATCACTTTTACTGCAAAAATCAAGTTCTTTATCTTCTATCTTCTTGAAAAATTGTAGTTCAGACAAGTCACAGGCGCCATAAAAATTTAAAGAATTAGACATACTAATAGAGCTAGAATCATCAATAACATTTCTACATACATTTTGTAAGTAAGTGATGTTTCTAATCATTTTGTTTATACCATTTGTGTTGATTGATTTTATTGAAGTAGCCCCTGTAATGAATGCATGATTTATTACATCATCTATACCTGAAATTACTTGATCTCTCGATTTAACATCTAAGTTTGATTTTAGTCGATTTTCATGCATTCTAAGATCGGATATCAAATTTCCAATACTAGATTCTAATTCAGTACTACCAACGTCGGGACTCCAATTATGATTATTTTTGAACATTCTACCAACGTTGAATATTACTCTTGCCCTTAAGTCAAATCTCAACGAAGTTAATACCCGTAACTTCAAGTTTTTTATCTTTTCTACAATAGAGTCGAATTTTTTTAATGATTCATCATTCATTGATAGTTGTAGCTTTGAAGTTTTTATAACTTGAGATAATTCCGACGAATCAAATAGGGACCACATCACCCTAACTTCATTAGCATTGGAATTGTTGTCTAAAATGGTCGCAGAAGAATCAACAGATTTTCTGATTTTACCTAACCATTTTAAGACCCAGCTCAACGAATTATACAAATATAATACAATTTCTAGGTCAATATTATTAAAAGAATCATCTTTCTTCAATCCATGACCTTTATAGTAAAATTGAGGACAATGATTGAATAAAATGGTAGCCTCATTTACAACAAGCTTGTTACTTTCCAGTAAGTATTCAAACTCAGCTTCCATTAATTTCTTATCATTTAACCACACACCTAAAATTTTTTTCGTATAGTTATCGTTTGTAATACCAAGTAAAACTTGAAACAAGTTCTCATAATAATTTTCAAATTTCTGCAGCACACCAATTACTACAGAGCATATATTAGCTCTAAAAGTATAAGTTGTATTTAACACAATAAGGGCATTGCAAAATAAGGTATAAAAATCAGTAACTGATTTTAAAACATTGACATTATCGAAATTTTGTTCAAAGGTATATGGATTATTTGAAAATACATTTTTATCGAATATGAGATAAAATGTGGACTGAAATTTTGGTAAATATGTGTTCTTCAAATAATCTGATAAAAATGTCATTGACTGTTGTGCTTTGGCTGCAGAATTTTCTGGAACTATATTTGTTGTCGTTTGAATGAACAATAATAGTGGCTCCAAAATGAATTTCATATTGAAAACAGTTGGCTGAGTTAAAGCTTCTTCTTCTTCATATGATTCTTCTTCAACATAAATGGATGATAGGTTTATATTAGCGGGAACAGAAAATCCAGGGAACATGTCTTGTAGCACTATTTTCAAATCGGCAGCATGATGTTTTGCAATACTATTATCTTGAAGGTTATTTTGTAAATTAAATAGGTGTTCGTTGTCTGTGTTTTTTGTCGTGCTAGTTCCCCTCATGTTTACCAAGGAATTTTTTTCAATTGTCGAATCATTTAGGTATTTGTTTAGCAAGGATTTTATTTCAATTAAACATTTTTTCCAAATATCCTCAAATCTGTACGACATATTTATGCTAAACATATGTTCAAAAACTGAAATGGATTCATAAATAACTCGATGTCTTTGCATTGCCAAAAGAAGTTTAGCAAAGATTTTCCAAAAGCATTCACGCATGATGTAGGATATAGGGTTTCTCATGGATATACCAAAATCATCATCCAAGGAAGTAACTCCTATTTTTAATAAAGAAGGATGTCTGGTACGCATATCTTCAGTGCTTTGTAAGATAATATCATGTAACTCTCTAGTTGCTCTATCTACCAAAATTCGAAGAGCTAGTGGTAATTTATTTAATGAGTTTATTAAAATCAATAAATTGAAGATTCTATCGTATTCTGTTCCTTCTTCAATATAAACAGAGTTTATTTCTTTTGATTTCAAGTTTGTAATGTTTGTTAAGAAATTTTTCAACTTCGTATTCATATTCTCAGATTGTTGATCAATATCAATACTCAAAATAGTATACAGATAATTTTCAGTGCTTGAAAAATCATTTTTGGAAGTTTGAATATTTTCCAAAATTTCATTATCAAAATCATAATTTCGTTTCCTTGAATAAATGATATCATGAAGTTCATCTATCATATTATTAAACAAATTATGCTCAACTAAGTCAATTTGTTGCTTGACAGGTGCTAATGAAGGTATGGACCATAAAGAATGGTTAGTAGATAAATATAATGCACGTTTTAACAATATTTGAGCTTCTCTGTACTCCTCTTTTCTGATACACTCATCCATTTTTTCTGGTAGCCCAATTATTTCTTCAATGGCAGAAACAGTTTCTATTAACTTAGTATGTGACATTGTGGAATCATTTAATTCTTTAAGTGAACCTTTATCCTCATTGATTTTTGTATTAGCTTCTCTAACGGATTTTTCAATATTTTCAATGTTATTTTCAGCATTTGATATTGAATTGACAGCAACAGAATATGATGCAATATTGTTATTGAATACTTGGTAATGCTCATTTACAGCAACTTGTAAATCGTATCCAATTTTTTGTTTCAATTGATTAAAATCATTAAAGTAGTGCCCCAACCCGACAGAGGTGTCATCCAAAAATTTTAAAGCTAGCTCAAGTGGATTCGCATCATCAGTAATTATTCTATTCCATTTTGACTGAATTAAAGCTAAATCCAATTCCAATTGATCTAAAGAATTAGACATTAAATTTTTTTGTTGATCATCATAAGTGTTAACTGATAGAGCTCTATGTCTACCTTGTTTTGGAATTGATAGACTTTCCATTATTCTAATTATCAATCAATGCTTGTAACAATTATCACTTCTCCTTTTTCCTCCAATACTTCTTCGATATAACTATTCTCTAATTGAGATCTATCTGCTGCTTGAGAGCTTTTGAACTGAAATAAGGCATCTAACTCTACAAGTCTACTAAATCAAGAAAATAAATATAGTTATTCGAACCATTTAGCTACTGATCGTAGTGAAACAAACATATACACTCTGGCTCATATCTGGTCATTAGTAGTATTACGATGTAAAATCGTAAACTCTACATAGTAATAACAATCTAAATACGGGCAAAATTATGAAATTCGGTGAAATTTATCGAAAATTTCACTAAAACAACCTTTAATTATGGGAAAAACACATAATACAATGTTACCCGGCTTCCTGGGTTTTGTTTTCGAAAAGTTTACCAGTGACGAAAAGGAGAAACAACGACGTGCAAACGACACAAATTGCCAATGATAAAAAACGTCATTAATGTTATCACATTCTTTTTATGTCTATATGCATGTGTTTGTCTTTGTAATTGTTCTACCAAATTTAAATTAGTTTTTTATTTGTAATACTTCAGTTTCATGGTGAATATGTAAATAATTGTCTCTATTGACTATTTAATTATACATCTACAAATTTTGTTTTTAGTTGAAGAAAGAAAGTATTCATTGTATCTAAAAAAAATACATTTCGAAAAAAGATATATTGTTCTTAACGTCAGTGCAATGTTAAATTTGTTTTGTTTTATTAAAAATCCCATGAGTTAATTTGTAATTTGGGATTCAGTATCATTACTGTGATAATATACTTTGTTTTCCTTCTTAAAAGTATTAACTTCGTTTTCCAAATAATCTCTTAAATCTTCCATAGTTTTAAAAGAATATTCGTATAAAAAATCAAATTCACCATGTGGGCATGTGGACTCATCATCTTTATTTCTTATGTCTGTAAAATATGGGTGCTCAAGAGCCATTTCTACAGTCAATCTATCACTAGATACCCATGTTACCAAATTCTCCATTAAATTTGTAGCATCTTTGCTCGCATGAGGATACACATCCCGCCAACTTCTTTTTTTATAATTTGTCATGTTTGAATTATAAATTGTCCATGACTTCGAAGATCCATACGTTTGTAGTAACTCTTTTGATGGTGCTCCTAGAACCTTGATTATTTCAAAAATTTGATGCATAGCATCTTTGCCCATAAATATTGGTTTTCTTCCGTAAAATTCAGCTAATATGCAACCACATGCCCACATGTCAATTGACTTATCATAATCATGATGACACAAAATTAATTCTGGAGCTCTATACCATCTAGTTGCCACGTAATTTGTAATGTTTAAATTATATTTTTGAGTTTCAGAATTTGGAATTCTTGAATTATTAGCATCACTTAAAATATTAGGTGATATTCCTCTTGCCAACCCAAAGTCACATATTTTTAAAGTTCCACTTAAAGTACAAAGTATATTCCCTGGTTTTAAATCTCTGTGGATTACATCAGCAGAGTGTATATATTTTAATCCACATAAGATTTGATAAAAAAAATACTTGATATGAAATTCTGTTAGTTGTACAGAAGAATGAACAACTTTTGCTAAATCATAATCAATCAATTCTTGGTAACAATAAAGTCCATCATATGGGGAATCCTTAACAAGATCAACATCAATTAGACTTATTATATTTTTATGTCCTCTAAAATATTTTATAAATTTTAGTTCCCGAATTGCTCTCTTTAATAAAATTTCTTTATAAAAGATATTGTTAATTTTTTTAACTGCTAATAAACAGTTTTTATTGCTACTCTCTAAATCTCGAATTGAACAGACTATGCCATATGAACCTTTGCCCAAAACCTGGACAACTTCATATCTCTGCGGTAAGCTAACTTTTGAACTTTCATGGATTGTTCTGCAACTTCGTGTTACTTCAAGTTTTCTTAAATGTTTCTTTACATCTTCATTGTGTAAGGGAAGCTCTAATTTTGTTTTATAGAAATAGTTGTTTATCTGGCTATCATTTTTATCTCTTGATATATAATTCATTATTCAATTGTTATACAAGTATTTTAGTGTATTTTCTATTACTCTCATAACAAGAGTTAATAAACATTATAAATAAGCTAAAATATATAAATATAGGACAAGTAACAAAATACTAGATCGTTTATATTAGTGAATTTTATTGAGTGTCACTGAGCTGTTCAATATTTTCACATTACAAGTATTTGTTTGATTTAATTTGTGACGCAAAATTAATTTGTACGGCGTGACAGAGAAATTCTTTTGACTAAAATTCAAGTCTTTTGAAGGTTACAACCTACGTTAAAACAAGAAATTCTGTCGCCAATTAAGATTTTACTAAAATATTTTCTTATCATCTCTCTTCAATGCTATATTCTAAGTTATCAATATTTTCGAAAATTTTTTTCAAGAACTTTTATTGTCTAACGTTATTTGAGAACCTTTTGTATATTTAATGATACAAATAATTGAGAAAATGACATTTAAAAGCCGTAACTGCAACAATTTGCGTAATGATTAGATACATTCTTTTTTTATTGTAATTTTAAGTATATTTGGATGTTTAGATGTATCTTAAATTGAGAAACAGTGCAATAGACTGTTTAAATAGTATTTTTTGACATCTTCATACATCATAGATAATTTTTCCAAAATTGTTTTCGGTACAAATTGAAATTGCAAGATTTTGATAAAAAATAAAAAAAAAGAAAAACAATTAAATAAAAAGAATGTCTAAGGTTAGCCCTTTCAAAGTCAAAGTGTTCAACTTATACTTTCAATGACTTCCATTTGATATATTCTAAAAGACTATCTGGATTAAAAAAGCACTCTTATTTGTTATTTTACAGGTTGCAAATATACAACGGAATAATTTTTTGTCGAAGAGTATTTGTAAATTTTCGGTAACATTTTAGTGGAGCATAACGAAACATTTATAATACGTAGATTCAATGAACCAGCAGAACTCAGAATCTCAATTAACTGGTTCTCTCTCAGATGAACAATTGTTCATCAAAAAATTTTCACGGAAACTAATAAGAGAAAAATGTGGTAATTATCCCATCCTTAAAAGATCTATTGATGGTAAAAAAATCTTTCCTGAGACTTCTGGTGTCACAACCAATAGAGGAAACAAATTGCGTCAAAAAAGTGAACTAGTAACGAGAACTAATATCAATAATACAAAACCCATTGATGAAGAGTGTATATTCTATAATGGTTCTGAACATAATCTTTTACAAAGAAAAAGGATGAAATTCAATGCCGCTTCACCAGAGAATAAAAAATCAGATGATGATGATGATGATGATGATGATAACGATTACAATTTAAATAAATTGGTTGATATTAACGACATTTTAACCTCAATTTCGTCATTGAATGATATCTCAACAAAGAGCTCCATTTCTCATGTATATAAATCTAAGGTACTCAAAAAATTAGCATTGCAGATAATTTTGATGGTTGAAAAGGAACAATATTCGGTCAACAACTATACCAAATTGTTAGAAGTTTTATTAGGTAACCTGGTGGATCCATTGCATCAAAGTAATTTAAATTTGAAAGATTACGATCACAATTTATTGATTGAGGAAAGTGATAATGAGAATGAGAACCAAAATGGGAGCGAGCGTCAAAACGAGAATGCTGATGACAATGACATGGCCAACACAACAGGCAACAATACGACCATAAATGAAAACGAAGAAGAAAGTGTGGACGGCAAAGATACATCTAACATAGACGACAATACCGATCCATTTTTTGCTCTACCGAGGTTCGAACTTCCAACAAAGTATGGCAATGATGATAAAAATGAATCTGAACATGATATCAAAAACACCAATAGCACCAGTAGCACCAACGACGATGTAATAACATTCAGTTCATTATCAGCCTTGATCAAAGAGTTTCCAAACCCTGAAAAAAACATTGATAAAATAAACGAAGAACTAGAAACAGCAAGACAGTTATCACAAATCGCATTGCAAAGAAACCAAGAATTCATTAGAAACTTGACAAAAGTAAGAAACCATCTAATCAAAGCAAATAGAATCAAAGAGCGTATATACAGTTGGAGTAAAGAGATCAGCGGAATACAAGAAGAAGGCATTCTAATTCCGACACTACTAAGAGACGCAAAGAGAGGCCTCATACGTATCACCACAAACAAGACATTGGCATCTGGAGACGAAGACGACCAAGATGATGAACAAGAAGACGACTAAAAAGCATCCCATCCCATCCGTATATACATACATACACAACTATCTATCAATATCTAATATACTTTTGAAGATGCACAGCCAATTACCCGCTCTCCGCTCTCCGCACCACGGCGTGTCACGTGAGCAGCCCTCCAACTATCGTTTACCCTCACCACCGGCCCAACGCGCGGGAACCCCGACCGATTCCGCCTGTCGGAGAGGAAGGGGAAGGCGGGCGCGCCCGCGTCTCCCGCTGGCAATCATTTCAAACGTTGCCACACAAAAATTTTTTCCTCGAAGAAAAAATTTTTGCGAAAAACACACACACTCCTGGGACTGCCACTGTGAAGGATTTTTCTCACATACTTAACACACAACAACACATTGCCTTTTGTATATGCGAATTTGCATATTTTGCATATATATATATATTGTGTATATTAGCTATTAGTTATTAGTTATTAGTTATTAGTTATTATGGTATTATGGTCCATAGTTAAGAGTTATATTCTTATTTTTAGCAGTGGTTATTTTTTAGTGTCTTGTATTACTGTATTATTGCATTACTGTATTATTGTATTGTGTGGTTTCGTATTGACATTATTTTTTTCTTTTTTTCATAATTTTTTTTGTAGAATTAGCAGTCGTCTGGAGATAGGAGACTATAACCACAAATTACACATTTCAAAACCAAGTTTAATTATTTTTATAACAATGGCTGGTCCAAGGGAAACTAAGAAGAGAGCACACAGAAGAAAGAAGGATCCAAATGCCCCAAAGAGGGCTATGTCCGCGTACATGTTCTTTGCCAACGAAACAAGAGACATTGTGAGAGCTGAAAACCCAGACGTCTCCTTTGGTCAAATCGGTAGGATTTTGGGTGAAAAATGGAGGGCTTTGAATGATGAAGAAAAAGTTCCTTTTGAAGCCAAGGCTGATGCTGATAAGAAGAGATACGAATCTGAAAAAGAACTGTACAATGCTACCAAAGCCTAGGCTGTATTGCATCAAGTTTATGTATGCTTTATGTAAGTAGGTTGGCAGATTCTCTTTTTTCTAATCTCAAAATTGGTTTTTCCAAGAAAACCCAATTTTGATCAACCAACTGCTAATCTCTATTATTATATTATTTTACCTTTTTTTTATTTGTTTTCTTTAAGATGATATTATTTTTCTTGTTTTTAAATAAGGATTTATTTACAAGGAAACTTTTTACTGGCAATCGTTCTTTCTACCATATGTATATTACGATAATTGCTTTTCTATATTTCTACAATTTAATCAATAGATGTATTATTAATTTAAATAAAAACTGACGTTCTCAAACTGCTAGTCATAATTTCAGATACAATGTGTAGATAAATAGAAGTGTTTTACTATGGTTGAAGTACGGTTATCATCCGCATAAACATACTTATACACATGTACATTTGTGTGGGTATGTGCTTTCAAATGATGACTGGTAATACACCACGATATCTCTCTTTGACGCGTAATGTGAAACATAACACGAAATTACATTTGGCGTTTTTCAATTTCATTTATTTTTTTTTATAAATTTGCATCTCATCATTGGTATATATATATATATAATACTTATGCTATTACTTATAAAACGAAATAAAAAATACTTTAAAGTTTAAATCTTCTTGACAGTAAATTTTGTATCTATCTTATATTCCTTTCAGTTGAAAAATATCAGTTTCTTACTTTCTGCATCAACTATTGGTTAACATCAACAACAATAACATACATACATATATACATATAGACCTACACTGAAAAATGTTAGAAGCTAAATTTGAAGAAGCTAGTTTATTTAAGAGAATCATTGATGGTTTCAAGGACTGTGTTCAATTGGTTAATTTCCAATGTACTCCAAAGGGTATAATTGCTCAAGCTGTTGATGATTCAAGAGTTTTACTGGTCTCTCTAGAAATTGGTACAGAGGCTTTCCAAGAATATAGATGTGATCACCCAATCACTTTGGGTATGGATTTAACATCTTTATCAAAAATTCTAAGATGTGGTAATAACACTGACACTTTGACATTGATAGCTGATGAAAACCCAGATTCCGTTCTATTGTTATTTGAAGATACTAAAAAAGATAGAATTGCAGAATATTCTTTGAAATTGATGGAAATTGATGCTGATTTCTTAAAGATTGAAGAATTACAATACGATTCAAACATTTTAATGCCATCTGTTGAATTCAGTAAAATTGTAAGAGATCTATCTCAATTAAGCGATTCTCTAAATATTATGATTACAAAAGAAACTATTAAATTCGTTGCTGATGGTGATATCGGTTCTGGTTCTGTGATACTAAAACCTTTTGTAAATATGGATAAACCAGAAGAAAGTATTAAGTTGGAAATGGATCAACCAGTTGACTTGACTTTTGGTGCTAAATATTTATTAGATATCATTAAAGGTTCTTCTCTATCCGATTCTGTTGGTATTAGATTATCTAGTGAAGCTCCAGCTCTTTTCCAATTTGATTTAAAGAGTGGTTTCTTGCAATTTTTCTTAGCTCCAAAGTTTAATGAAGAAGAATAGATGACTTAAAGCACAGAATTACTATAAAAATAAAAATACAAGAAAAAATCATATAAAGAATCACAATGATTAATTAGATAAATTAATTTATAAATTTAATTAACCTTAATGTAATGTTAATATAATGTATCATATTCTAAAATCGAAGTAGTATAAGATTAATGTAAAATCAGCATATTTGAAGTCGTATTCATATTCGGAAATTCATATTGATACTGATCACCAAGTTTCTTGTAAATATCTATTTTTTTTCTCCATTGTTCTCAAATATGATTCTGCTTCATCATCATTTTGGAAGTAGCTAGATCTTTTTAGTATTTCCACAATTGTAATTCGAACTTGAATGGGCATCTTACCACTTGACCCACACAAGTATATTATAGCTCCATCATCTACGATTAGTTTGGAAATCAACTCTCTCTTTTCCCATAAAATATCTTGAACATATTTTAAATTTGGTGAGTTTATCCTGTCTCTTGAGAAACAAGTGTAAAGATTTATTGTATTGTTTTTGGCGTACTCTTCTAGTTCTTTTTCGTATAAAAAATCATAGTCTTTCACTCTGTTACCGAAAAACAAGTGGATGTCATCACACTTGTTTGATCTTATTAGTGACATCATCGGTGCTATGCCAACACCTGGACTTATCAATATACATGGTGTTTTGGAATCTAATTCTACAATTTTGTTAATGCATAGATTATTCTTCAAGATCTTATATCGAAGTTGATTTCCTGGTTTCAAATTTGCAATATAGTCTGTGCAAACACCTTTTCTAATTTTTCTTAGTATGGTCTTATATTTAACGATAGCAACAGTTAGCGCTAAATTTGTATTGTTTTCACTACTAGATATTGAAAACTGCCTAGGTTTTAAAACTGGCATATAATCAAACAAATATTTCCAAGGTAGCCTAATAGAAAGAAAATCATCTAGAACTTCCAAAATGGATCGTCTTGGTCTATTGCAATAATCATAAAGATCTTGCATATCTTCATCGAATGCAAAATCTTTTAGCTTGGCTCTCTGCTGCTCAAGCTGTTCTTTTCCCCTTTCCATTCTACTTACATCGGTTGCAAATGTCCATATTTTAATAAAAAAACTTGTTTTCGGTATGCTTTTGAAATCACAGTGATACTTTAATAAATTTCTTAATGTTATTTTTGAGATACAGCCTCCGTCGTTCAGACTTGACGGTGTGCCATTTGTAAATTTCAAGGGTCTGTCTGCAATATCAGACCAATGGGATTGGATATCCAAAAATTTTTGAACATCTTCGTCTGTATTGCAAGGATAAATAGCAGCAGTGTCTCCAGCCATGTATAAGTTCTCATTTAATTGATTAACGACCAATTCACGAACATCTTGAAAATGTTCTTTGCTTGTGATTCTGTTATTACGTATGACTGTGCCGTTGCAAATTGAATCGTCTCCCATAAATGTGAAGCTTTCTTTACTGTTATCGGATGAATCATTATGATCATTGAACTCTAAAAAAGTATTTGGTTCCAAATAAACAGCTTCATCTAATACTACACGCTTGGTTAAATTGCCATCTACTATTCTGTTTGGAAACTTATCAAACAAGATTTGTAATACTCTTTTTTGATACTCAAAAAACACAGATTCGACACCAAGACCCGTATTCTTGTTACTACCGGCCATAGAAATTTCATCAGCTTCTAACCTTTCAAATAATTCCTTTGCACCTAACTGAACAACCATTCTTTGGTGTAGCTTTCTTATAGCATAATTAAATTTTGGATATGATGAGTCACCTAAACCTAGAAATGCAACATTCAAGTGATCTAATAAATCATCAGGTAAACTTTTTCTTTTTAAAAGTGACCACAATGTATTGTATCTGTCATTTCCAATAGATGCTTCATGTACATTCCTTGGTAACTCACCTTGTCCAGTTGTCGAACATATGATGAACATATACTTACATTTCAGTATATTAGATGATTTGTAATCTCCAAGCGAACATAGCGTATGAGAAAAATGTAGTCTATTCATTTGATATGACAGTATTGTCGCATAATCAGCTGCACTTCCTGTTTCAGAACCATAAAGAATTGCTATCTTGTTGGAATTCATTGGATAAATTAGCTTCGATTTTATTATATGTTCTGATTAGTAAACTACCGACCTAGATTTGCCAAAAAAGGAACTTGTTGATAATATTTGCTAAAATGTGATTATAAGATCTCAGGTCATAAATATAACATGTAATTTTCAAAATTCTTTTATTAAGCTTCTTAACATTCAATTATACTTAGATTCATTATCATATTTATGAAAGTTTCTTTTGCCGCTCGATGAATACGGCTAAATAAAAATGCAATTAGGTATCAAATAACATTACTAATGCTTATTGAAATTTTAAAAACTTTACCAACGTTATATATTATTACATTAATCTGTATGGAAAAAACCTTTTATTTACATGAATTCTATTAATAAATTGTACAGTTTCTTTGTTTTTTGAATATATTTAGGTGTTGCTGAAAGTTGTACAACAGTTTTGATTGATGAACGCCATTATCTTAGTTCGATATTATATTCTTCCATTAGTTCTCTACGCACATGATTTTGAAGTTCGTTGATCTCCTCATTTGTGATATTTCTATCCATAGACTGGTAATTAATTCTATAACATTGAGATTTTCTGCCTGTCTTTTGATCTTCAAATTCGTCAATCAATTTAACTGATTCAACTAAGTCACCTGCAACGTTTCTGACAATCTCCATAATATCATTTTCATGAACTAAATCGGTAGACTTACTGTCAGGCAGCCAAAAAGCAACATCTCTAATAGTTCCAGGGTATTTTGAGTATGGAACAAATGGTGTTATCTCACCTTTTTTGAATTGAGTATGGAATCTCTCATCAAGTGTCCAAAATAATCTAATATCAGGAACCTCAAAAAGAAGCATGGCTATTCTATCTAAACCTAAACCAAAAGCCCAGCCTATAGCTGTGTCTTTTGTATAGCCAGATTTTACTAAAACTTCCTCGCGTACTAAACCACACCCACATATTTCAAGCCAATCATTTTGCCACCAGACTTCTATTTCCCAAGAAGGTGCTGTCCATGGAAAATAGGCTTTAATCCAACGAACTTTCAACTCTTTGGTAATTGCATTGTTATTTGGATTTGCTTTCTTCATACTCTGTATTTTTTTATTGAAAACTTCTGCAACAACAAGTTCAACTGATCTTTTGAGATGTTGTTGACAAAGATCTACTTCAAGGTCGGTCATATAATCTTGTTTTGGATTACCGGTCAAAGAAGTATCGTCATCTACAATAATTTTTATATCTTCCTTTTGTAACTGCATCTCAACTTCTTTGATATCTTTTCTTAACTTAATGATATGTGAAGGTTCTGTATCTCCTTTAATATTAGTGTTAACATCACGTTCCCAAATTCTGGCACCTTCCATTTGGTGGAAAACTGGATAATGAGTACGATCAATTTCATCTCTTCTGTAAACATCTGCAGATATTAAGAAGCCAGCTTTACTATTGGAATCATTTTTTTTCAATTGCTGAAAACAAGCCATTTCATGTGCAGAAGTATGAGTACGTAAAAGAAAGTCTTTATTAACATAGTAAGTATCAGATTTCGATCTACCTGGGTGATCTTCAGGAAATCCCAAAGAATCAAAATTGTCGAAAGTAGTAACAACAGGTTTGAAATAATTGTTTATTGAGTATTCATTGTGATTTAAATTCAATTTTTTTTCAATCATATCTCTTAAAATACCAATTGGATG
The DNA here is from genome assembly GCA_030557565.1 of Tetrapisispora arboricola. Taxonomy (NCBI): domain Eukaryota; kingdom Fungi; phylum Ascomycota; class Saccharomycetes; order Saccharomycetales; family Saccharomycetaceae; genus Tetrapisispora; species Tetrapisispora arboricola. The sequence goes on along the minus strand of JAKTPK010000141.1, from coordinate 310,336 downwards.
ATTATCATTTAAAAACAATGCACGAGAAGTTAATTTCAAAATTGAAGGAGTGACGTTAGTCCAATCTTTGTCAATGTTATATTCTTTCTTGTTAACAGAAAGCACATCTGTCGACACATCCTTAAAATTAAAAGATGATGTTGCAAAAGCTCTCAAATGGACTCGACCAATATTTGAGGCAAGAAGTTTTCTTTCCAACATTGTGGGATGATATTACAAATCTAGTTATTGTTCACAAACCAAACCAAACCAAACCAAAAGAATAATTTAACGGCAGTTATATTTTATGTATCTGTCGTTGAATATAAGACAAACGACGTGTTCACAGCATGCATTGATGAGCAAAAACTACTCGTTCAATCTTAGTTCATTTTAATCAAGTCAATGGAATGAACATGAACAGTCTGGAAGGTCAATTGAGAGATTGTAACATGTTATTTTACCAAGAAAATACTGTACAACCGGGTAAAACGTAGGCACGGCAGTGTATCTTTGAGGCTAGTTTGATAACATCTGAAAGAACCATCAAAGAAAGAAGCAACACCGAATTCAAATAGTGATAGCTAGTGGCCCAAACAAGACAAAGTCTTCTAGTATCTATTTAGTGACAGAAACGGAAATGTCAGGATATACCAATGAGAATTTATTCTATATTGAAGCTTAGTCCCTGATCATATCTCTATCTTGATTCCTACAATACACAAGTCAAATACAAACAACCAAAATGTATATGGTGCAAAAAAAATGAGTACTTTATCACATTAATGTTCTAATATATATTTGTATGCATGTAATTGTGTTAGTTCACTGTAATCCATAAACTTTATGTTAGTCCCTTTATCAATCTCAATATTTTTTTCTTTCCGCTACATAAAATTATTTTTATAACTTTTGTAAATGGAAAAGTGAAATTGTTTAATTCGTAACTTGGAAGCAGAACATTCGATAATACTTATTTGACCTTTGCTTGATTAAACCTAAATTGTTATCTTCAAAAAGTATTGATTGGCTACGTTATTTTTTTTTGGACAAAACGTTCAATTACGAAGGAACTACATTAAAAAAAGAGGATATTCATAAAACAAAAAGTCAACTTACTAAGTATTTCTGTGCGATTAATAATATCAAAATGTCAGTGCTAAATAACTGTTCCTTGAGTAGACTCGGTTTATCAAATAAGCATTCAATATTGTATAACAAGAACATACTTCCAGTTGGTCTAAATATATTGTCTAAAAGATTTACTCATGAATATGCTCCAAGATTCAAAGAACAAAGGAAAAAACAAAAGGGTCGTGTGCCCGTTCGTATTGGAGGATCTTCAAAAGGTTCTAAGATTCAGTTTGGTCAGTATGCCATGAGATTGAAAACTGAAGGTGCCAGATTGACTGCTCAACAACTTAAAGAGGCAGATAATGCTATAATGAGATACGTTAGACCTTTGACTAATGGTCAACTATGGAGAAGGCTATCTACCAACATCGCAGTTTGTATTAAAGGTAACGAAACAAGAATGGGTAAAGGTAAAGGTGCATTTGACCATTGGATGGTTCGTGTGCCAACCGGTAAAATCATCTTTGAGATGGCAGGTGATGATCTTCATGAAAAAGTTGCTAGAGAAGCCTTTAGAAAGGCTGGTGATAAATTGCCTGGTGTTTACGAATTTGTTACTAAAACTTCTGATATTAGATTATCATTACATTCTTTAAAATCTAAAGATGACATTATCAAAAAAGAAAAATCAGTAAACTATTTTGAAGAATTAAAAAAAAATCCATCGAAAAAATACTTGAATTTGCTGAGATCAAAAGAACCCCAATATAAGTTATATAGAGGTCGTTAAAATTATATTCCATTTGAAGGCTAGAGACTTTATTGTCTAATTCTTAACTCATGTAAATAAATTGTTACGTAATTAAATTCAAATAAACACATCTATTCTGACATTTGAGGTCATTGCCAGCTATTCCGACCCAAATCTATTCTACAAAGTATATGTTATGTCTTTATTATGTTATCCGTTTCAAAGGTTTATATATTCTATATTTTATATTTTTTTACAACTTTGTATGTTCTATGAATTATCTAATGCAACCATCACTTTTGCGATGAAACCTTCTAAATGAAAAATGGCTTTATTACCCAATGACAATCTCTCATCAAAAACACTAGCAATATCGATAATGTCAGCTTTTACTTTACTTGAATTTTGCGGCTGTTTCATCAATGCAAAAGTTAAATTTTCTAGAATGACTTTTGCTGGGATACAATGAGCGAGTAGATCGTATAGTACTGAACGGCATTCGACCAAACATGCTACTGATCTATCCTTTTGAATCTTGTTTGCTAACTTCAAAATAACAACCAGCCAGTCTGGTTTTATTATAACCGAATTTGATTTTAATGTCAATTCATTAGTTAAGGCCATTGATTCTAACATCAAAATGGCTACTCTTAGGTTACCATCAGACTCAACTGCAATTTTTTGTAGAATGTCGTCTGCTGCAATGTTAACATTTTCTTTGTTTGCAATTTCTTTCAGTATCTTCGCAGTTTCATCATCAGTTGGTGCAGATGAACGAATCATCAAGCAACGAGATTTGATTGGTGAAATAATGGAAGACATCGAATCACAAATCATAATTAATCTAATATTTTTTGAATATTTTTCCATAGTACGTCTTAAAGCAGCTTGAGCGTCTCTGGTTAAAGAATCAGCTTCGTTTATAATAACACATTTGTATCTGTGAGCCAAACCATCTTTAGAATCTTGAAAATCAACTTGTTCCATTTGAGCTACTTCCTTCAATAATTCTTGAATAACAATTCTATCATTATTACCCATATCACTTGGAGTGATCTCTAGATGATATGGTGAACTAACAACATTCAATTCCAATTTTCTGTTTGATGGTGTTACGAATTGTCTAACATCAATCTTTAATCTGTAGACACCTGGACCAAAGATTGATTCTAAAAGAGCCATACATCTAGTTTTTTTTCCACTACCATTTGGACCATATATCAATAAATGTGGTAAGTCACGAGCATGTACTGTCAATGAAGTCAAATATTCAGTTAATTGATCATTGTGTGACAATTTTGAGATCGTCTTTGGACGATATTTGTCAACCCACAATGACATTGAAATTTTTTTATTATGTGTACTGTTTCTTTATTGTTATCAAAGCCCAAGATTCACCTCAACTTCAAACAAATCTAAAATTATCTCGTGGACAAAACTCAATTTATCTGTTCTTATGTTATGTTTTCAATGATGTTTAAATGTATATACGATTTCATAGATCATTAGTGCTTTATATTTTATGTGATATTTTTTTTTTTGCTTTTTTGCATTTAGATGCTTCATGATATTTGAAATTCACGCGTAAGCTTTTAATGATTATGAAATTTTAATCAGGTAATCATAATGTATGCCTTTAATCTATGACAATTTCTAGAACATTAATATACTGATTGATAAAGAAAATAAAGAATCTTTTCAAAAAAACAACTACTTAATTTATCTATATATTCTCATATGTATGCGCATTAAAAATCTCGAAACAAAATTTTGGACTTCGATTAACCTATTCAATTCTTTGGAGGTCTGACACCAAATATATCAGTACCGACTCTAACTTCTGAAGTACCTTGCCTAATTGCTTGTTTATAATCTGCAGACATTCCCATTGACAATTTCAAATTCAATTTGAATTTTTGATCTAACAGTTTTTTCCATTCAACTAATTTGGTAAAATCTGCATTGTCGATATTCGGATCATCATTATGTGAAGCATTCCAAGACCCTATTGTCATCAAACCATTTAATTTAATGACTTTAGAACTTTGATTATCCAAAAAATATTCAACTAATTTGAAAACTTCATCTTGATCAGATAAACCAGATTTCACATCCTCGTTTGAGGTATTGATTTGAATGTTACAATTGATTGCTGGTTCGTCTTTATTATATTTTAAGCGTGATTCATTCAACTTGATTGCTTTTTTCAAAGAATCGACAGTTTCGACAGCGTACAAATTTTTTATTTTCGATAAATCTTTACATTTATTAGTTTGTAAACCACCAATGAAATGCCAATTGATATCAGCAGGCAGGATATTTGATTTTTCGATCAATTCTTGTACATAATTTTCCCCGAAATGTCTAACACCATGATCATATAAGATTTGAATATCTGAAGCGGGTTTTAATTTTGAGACAGCTAATAACTTAACTTCGTTGTTATCAATAGCGTATTCTTTTGTTGCTTGTAAAATTTTCGAGTTCACTGATTCGTAAGACTCGATTAATTGCTGTTTTCTATCTGTTGACATTGTACTGAATAATTTATTAGAAAGAAACAAATTTTTTGGTGATATTTTCTTTACCAAACACAAAGACATGCAACAAAAAAGACAATTATACGCTTGTTTCAAGTTCTTGGCTCATAGCTCCTTGCAGGCCATCAGTAGATTCCGAAGCTATATATATATATTCAGATGTATCCATAAGCAGATGAAGGAATAAAACACCTGGGTATTTGGATTATTAAATTCAGAGAGTCTTATGTAGTTGTCACGTGAACGTCAAGTAGCATATGTCACGTGATTGGATATTATTAATTGCAACGCCCAGAAAGCGAAAAAAAAAAGAAAAGAAAAAAAAAAGAAGAGCCCGTTCTGTGCAGGGTCTTCACGCAAACAAAATTTCCCTCATTCCTCAATTTTTCTCAATCGTGCGCGGTTTACTCTGTGACAGCGTTCAACAAGCAAAACGTTCTCTAGCAAGCATGCAATACACAACTACAACTACAACTACAAACCACACCTACGTGTACATTCAGAACAAGAATATATATCAATCTACTGAACACAATTCAATGCAGTTGAGTACTTTCGCCCTAACGAGATGTCCAATAGCGCAACAGTCCAACAGTCCACAGTCCACAGTCCAATAGTCCAATTATTCACAATTCAAAATTTCAATAATTCAATAATTCAATAATTCAATAATTGGAATTTTGAGTTCTTGAAATTTTCAATGAGTTGTTTAAAGTTGTGATATTGCCCTTAATTTCATTAACATGAAATTTTTGAGAATGGTATTGTATTGCTATGGGCAATTATATTGAATTTCTCTTTTTTTCAGTTTTTGTGATTGTGTTTTTTTTTTTTTTTTTTTTTTTTTTTT
>JAKTPK010000141.1:293217-305092 GCA_030557565.1 Tetrapisispora arboricola | reverse complement strand
TATTGTATTTATATATAATACACTTTTCAGTAATTTTCGACTATTATCAAATAATTGGGTTATTTGACGTTTAATTAATATATATATGTATCTGTATGTATATGTTTATAACCGTGTATGCCTGCGTGTACGAGAAAGTTTGTTTGTGCTTTGAATTTTGATTAAAATTGAACTTTATTGAATTATTTTGCTTCACTTATATCCCTAACCTAAGAATTTCGTTTCACACACAAAAATTAAGACAAGTAATCTTCTACAGATAATGGTGTTTTTAAATCATTCGGATATTATTGATTTCACATCAAATAATATTTCAAACAGTAATGATTTACAAATTGAACAATTAAATCCCGACTATTGTCTACTGATTGATATTTCGAAATTTGACTCAATTGATGCCTTGAATAAAAATATTTTGAATTTATTAAATTATTTGAATCAAAATAATTTGATTAATATCAATTCAAAGAACAATTTGTACGAAGATGTGTTAATTAGAACAAATGTTGAAAAAAATTATTTATATTTATTTGTTAAAATAAACTCTATTGATTTTCAGAAAAAAATTAATTTGAAAGATTTCAAAATAATTGATCTTATTGTACCATTGAATTTAATTTACAATAAAAAATTGATTGACTTTGACTTAAAGAGACATTTCATTGAAGATTTCAAAAATTTATTACCAAATGACAATAATTTAATTGAAATTTTAAAATTGAATGGTGATAAGAATTTATTTATTTATTTTATTTTTTTCAAAAAATATATTCAATCGTTATTCAAAATTTCGATTTTTGGTTTGGTTTTAAGAGTTATTTCAATCCCATATGAATTTAATGTAGTTTATTCGATTTTATTATTTTTAAATTCAATTTATTTTATCGTTTCATGGATTTATAAAGATAAAAATTATTATATCAATAAATCAAATTTAATTGAAAATTCAATTGAATTTGCTGATATCACAAATGAAAATAAAATTAAAACAATTTCTAATTTGAATAAAAAAATCATTTTGAAAAAAATTTTATTTATACCAATTCTTTTATTCTTCACACTAATTCTATTAACTTTCCAGTTGTTTTGTTTTAGTTTAGAGATTATTTTAACTCAATTATACTCAACTTCTAATTTGATAAAAATTATTTTATCATTAATACCAACTGTTTTATTAGTTGTATTTGTACCAATATTAACTTTGGTATATAATAAATTTTTTGTGGAGCCATATGTCAATTGGGAACTAAATAAATATCATGAAAACTATGAAAACAGTGAAATCAATATAAACAAAGAAATTAAAAAATCAAAGTTAGAGAAAAATATTTTATTCACATTTTTCACTAATTATGTTCCACTAATAATCACTTTATTTATCTACACACCATGTGGTCATTTAATCAATTATGGTTTTAAAGATACTCTTTCTTTGTATTTGAATGTCATTCAAGAAGACTTTAAAATTGATAATTTAAGATATAAAAATCAACTATACTTCTTCATTGTAACAAATCAAATTATCACCATATTAACAGATAATGTGGTACCAATTGTTTTGAATAAAATAATGAAAAAATTAGAAGCCAGAAAAATTCAAAATTTGGAAAAAGATAAAACTTTAACAAATAACAACAATGTTAAAAATTTGGAAATAAAAGATGATGACATCAAAAAATATTATCCAGATGATTTTAGAATTTGGAATAATGTTGTTAAATATCAAAAATCGGCTGCAGTATGGGGTGAATTTGATCTCGATGCAAACTATAAAAAAATCATTTCACAGTTTGGTTATATTGCAATGTTCTCTACAATTTGGCCACTTGCTCCTTTAATTTCAATTATTTTCAATATTCTTGTTTTCAGATTGGATATTTTGAGAGCATATAAGAATTGTAAATCAAAATCGTTAAAAATGAACATCAAGAGTTGTAGTGAAATTGTAATTTCAACTGAATACCAGAAAAGTTTATGGGATTTGATTACTATTTTTTTGGCCATAATAGGTTCCATTATTAGTTTGACTATTACTTATATGTATAAAACTTCGCGATTATTATATCCAAACGTGTTAAAAAATAGTAAGTCGACTTTCAAAGGATTAAACTTAACATTAGATGGTCCTATAAATCATTCTGCTTTCAATGTTTTTGTCATCGCTGTTTTGATTGAACATGTCGTCATTGCTTGTTATTACTTCATGGTTAAATTTGTTTCCGCAGATAATAAATTAATTCAACAACATCAATCAACAAATTTGTCTCCGATAAGAAGAACATCGGATTCTCAAATTAAGGAGAAAGAAAATGTTAGCAGCGATAATAATTCCCACATTGGACAGGCATCATATGACGCTAATTTAACAAAAATTTCAAATGTTATAGATGGCTTGAACAACTCTGTTACCGCCGATAATGCGAAATCTAGCAAGAAAATAAATTCAAAAGCAATTTCGCAAAGAAGTTCTCAAGAGATTGACAATAGTGTTAAAAATCAAATAAAAAAAAGAAATTCAATTATTTCTTTGAAATCAGTGAAAGATGTAAGTGGTACTAGATTAGTTGACAAATCTTTGGTGGACGATAGTAACTCGATGATTGCTGGTGCAACTTTACCTTTAAGAATTCCTACTTCTAAAAACTACGATTCCAGATACGATGAAGATGGAAATTTGGTAAAAGATGTTGCTACAAAGCAAGCTGTTGTAAACAAAGGGACTGTACCAACTGTAACGAAAAATGAAACTACACAAAACAATGCCGTCCCAATTTCTGTTGAATCTGTTCATGAAACATTAGATCCATCAGTAATCAAATCTAAAGATAGAAAATCATCTGTTTCTGCTTCCAAAGAAAAGAAACATTACTCTTCCAACGTTGATTCTACTCCTGCCACTGAAAATGGAACAAAAAATATAAACGAAAGTTCCAACACAACAAAGAAGCATGCGAATTCAAAACAATCAATCAAAAGTTCTGCTATAAATGACAGTAATTCTCAATTTTCAAAAGACATGTCGAGCAAAAAAGACTCACATTCATTAATTAATAATAATACCCCAGCTCATACACATCATTCTTCTTCAAAAGATACACCTACTTCCTCAAAATCAAGTGTATCTTCTAAGAAAAAGAAAGGTTTATTTAACAAACTGAAAGTCAAGTTATAGCCTAAAACTGTATGAATTACATACCATCTCTTTTATTGAGTAAGACATTAAGTCAAGAGATTCTGTAAACTATTAGTCTTTATCAAACATAGAATTAAAAACTTTAAAATTTTTATTGGAATTGTTTATTTTCTATAACTATTTAGGTAGTAATTATATCTATTCTTGAACGTTTCCAGATATTATGTAAAAATAGATCTTCTTCTCCTGGAATCTTTGTAAGGTTGCCATCTTCTACATCAGGTGCGTTAATTGTCATCTGAACAAAAGTCCCTCTGCCACCATTAGGTCTGATAAAGCGACCTGGATTAATCATGACAACATTTTGAACAACCCTTACAAAATGTTGCATTTCACTTGGTAAAATGATCACATCTGGTGCTATTCCTCCAACAAATTCAGTCAATCCTAGATATGGAACTTCTAAATCAGCACCAGAGATGTGTTCAATAATTTTTTTTTTATTGTCTAAAACTATTGTGTTTTTTCTTATTCCCCCAGGAAATGCAGGATAATAACGACGCTGTTGTAAAACATGTTCAGAAACTCTATCAAATCTATTTCTCATTGTGGTATTGCCCCCCTTAGCTACTTCCTTCAAATCTTTATAAATATCCACATTGGAACATGCAAAGAATATTTCGTTAAGCTGGAATGTTGATGGATTGGTAAAACATTTAAAATTTTTTGGCAATTGTAGACTCTTTCTATCAAAAGAATTTTGTGGATAAGCATCGTGATTTGATATAGCATCTTTTGTTGAAGGTACTAAAATTATTTGGATTGAAGAGTTTATGCTTGTTAAGACAGGCACCATTAATTTGGCAAATAACTCATCTAAGGTTCTTGGTTGTTGTTTTAGCTCAGGAAAGTGTGGAACTTCCCCATTCGAAATGATTTTTTGTGTAATATCAATAAATGGTCCAAACATGATCACGATATGCGGTTTAATCTCATTATTTAATCTTTCTACAAAGTCTTTGAGAGGATCAATATTAAAGTCATTTTCAGAAAAGTAAGGTCCACTTGTAATTACAACTTTCATTGATTTACCTTCCTGTATTAACTTCGAATTTTCGATATCTTCAGCTGTTGATGCTGGGGATTCGGGAAATGGTAACTTTAAAATTTCATCCACCATGAAGTAATCACCATCTGCATTTTTACCTTTTAAAGCTACAATCTGACCACAAAATAAAGAGCATTCACTGATTTTTTCAAGATTTAATCTAACTCTTCTACCAATACCCATTGAACGAGATGCTTCCAAAGCAAGTGAGTCAATGTTTAAAAACCCATCTGCAGTTGGTGAATCTGGTACAATTCTACCAACAGCGTAAATTTCGGATTGTGATTGAATCGTTGGATCACCGAAATCACGTTGTGTTAATTTAAAATGATCTTGCGCTAACTTACAAAACATTTCGATTTGTTCATCTAAAACATCAGCAGCATCTTGAAGTTTTTGTCTCATGGTTCTAAATTTATATTTATGCGCATCATAATAAGGCGTTACTTTGATTTTTTTGCTGTTGTTAGAGTCAATTCCTTCTGAAACTTCTATGTTGTTTGGATTTAGTGAGTCAAGAACGACACCCGCTTCGTTTGACCTCTTTAATGGTGATGAAGAATTCAAGATACTATCGGATCGTAGGTTTGTTTGGTTGTTTGCAATAGGTGAAGATAATGAATTTGAATTTTCTTTATTGTTTGCAGTTGAATTTGACGAAAACCCTAATTTTTGGCTACTTTTTTGACCAGATGAATTTAGATTTAGTTCGCCAACTTTACGTTTTTTCAAAGCAGGTGTTTTTGGTGAATTGAAACCAAACAAAGATGGACTTGAACCGTTGATTTTCGTTTTCAACCCAGAAGAGTTGTTGTTGTTTATATGAGAAATCTTTTGGGCTTTCTTTTCTATTTGCTTTTGTAAGAAGTCTTTGAATGAATCTAGATTTTTGGTATTCATTGGCGTATGTGTTTCATGTCTGTGGTAAGAGAATTGTTCCCATTTAATGAATAACTCTTCAATATTTAATGCAAAAATTTTGCTCAGATTTTCTAAGGTTGCTAGAATGTCAGATCTATCTGCTTCGTTACCAAAATGTTCAATTACTTCGTCTTTAAAGCTCATCGTTGCGTTTACTGATTTTGCCCAAAGTTTGATAATTTGATTTGAATATTGTCTAACACTTAAGGTGGTATATTTTGATTATGTGATTTATTGGTGTTATATATCTTGATATATAAAATACTGTATATTAAGTATTATGCGGAATATACCAAATGTATTCTTCTCTAAAGTTTTACATATTCACATGTCAAACGATATTTTCAATCAAGTTTCGAAATCTTTATTTTCACTTGATTTAATTGAACTTAACGCGTTATTGGTTATTGCCTTTTACGCGTGTGTAAAAATCATCAGTATCTTTCCGAATTATTAGGTAGCTCAGAATTCCAAAAAGATGGCCTTGGCTATGCAGACTAAACAAACTTTTCAAAAATCATTTTTTGGAGTATATCCAGTGTTACATGATCCACGGTTGAAACAATTAAATTTGATCTATCTTCCTCTTTATTTGATTTCAATTGGCCATAAATCATTGATAAAATGATTAAACTCTCAAACCGTAATTCTGTGGATTTATCATTTTTGAATAATGAGACTGTTTCTATTATTTCAATATAATTTGACTCGACTAACTGTTGATTTTTGTTCACTACTAGCAAGTTTAAAGTTCTCAACAAAAAGTATACCATGCTTATTTCACTAGCATTAGATGAACTAGTCACTAATATATTCAAAATTTTCATAGCTATTTTTGAAGTTAATAGGTTTGCTTGATAAAAGGAGTTTCTTGTTTCTTCCAATAGAATGAATACTTCATTTTGATAATCATTAAGTTTTTTCGTTACTGTGACAATCGCATCCCAGATGTTAATATAGTTATCAGCATTTATATTTTGTATATTGTACCGATTTTTAAGTAAAAGGAGACAATTCACTAACAACAAAGTCTTAGAGATGATATTTTCAGGTACTGATTGTGCAATGTCTGTCGATTTCAACAAAAGACTGCAAATGTTAAGTAGCTTCATATAACCGTTTTCAGATATTAACCAGTCCATAAATGCTACTTCATTACTTGAAAACACTAGAAATGAGAGAATCTTGTCCAAATGTTTTAAGGCAAATGACTTATTATTAATTCGTTCTATTGCACGAATAACTTCTTGAAAGCTAATATTAATTTTGTATTTTTCTTGATTCGAAAAACTTGATAACAAATGATAAGATAAAGTATTCAATGGTAATTCATCAACTAGAAATGATAATTTTCCAACATCATCGAGTGTATCCCACTTTTTGGGTGAAGAACCAGTCTTGAATTGATCAAATACTCCAAAATTTGTTTGTTTTTGTTCAAAATTATCATTATTTTGATCTGAGACTGGAATGTTATCACCATTAGATGCTTTATTTTGATTAGGTTCTTTGAAAATAGTATTTATGATTTTTGGAGGATCCATACTAAATTTAACAGTATGTTCTTTTTCTTCGTTTCCAAAAATATCACTCAAATTAACATTTTTTTCTATTTGAGTATGGGCATCACTACCAGTATTGAAGTCTTCATGATAGTCAATATCCATCTCATCATTACCATTTGCTTCATCTTGGTAAATACTAATAACTTTTGTCATATCCGTTAGCTTCCGGGTATGTGCTCCTAGTTCAATATCATCCAGTTCATCATTATTGGAAAAATTGTTGTATGAGTCTGTACCATGATGTATAACACTGTCACCACTAGCAGATCTTTTGTTGCCAAAAGGATTAACCATGGTCATTTCCATATATTTAGAATCAAAGATTTCAGTATTATCATTATGCAAGTTTTCGCCATGATTGTCCCTGTTCTTATCATTTGTCAATATTTCATCTATTGTGAAACTTGGATCTCTATGTTCAATTTCGTGAAATATTTTCAATTTTGTGGAAACAAGATTCAAATTTCTCAAAACTTGAACAAAAATCGATTTTGTTTTGATATAAATTTTAAATAATGTCTCATAATACAAACTTTCATCAAAGTCTCTTCCACATATATCGGTCAATTTTCTAATTGTGTTACGAACAATCAATTTATCGATGGCATTTATGGAGACATTCTCTAAAATCTCATTAATTGTCGAAAGACAAAAATTAAAAATCGATTGTTTATGTTTCATATAATAAATTGAATCTTCGGCAGAAAGTTCAGAGTTGTCTATATCGATTAATGTATTTAATGATTGTGTAATTGTTTCTAGAAGTTCATTTGGATCAAATTTAGATATCAAATCCGTAACGTCAAGTGAATTAACGGCGTATAAATCAATTGTGTAATTCAACGGTATTGACTGATAGAAATTTAAGATATTAAGCAATTCTTTGAACTCTTTTGGAAATCGCTTCATCAAATGCCTTAAGTCCTCAACTATTTCATTAAAGTCCAGTCCGTTGCCCCTAACAAGCATGTCTTGTAAATAATGAATCAATTCTTTTGTGTCTTTTAAAGTCTTTGATTTTTTCACCATATTTAATAATTTACTTTTGTTTGATAGTTCTGTATTATGTTGAATTTTATTTTCATTGTTTTGCGATGAAGTGCTTTTATCATATAATATTTCACCATTATTTTGATTTATTTCCATGTATTTTTTAATTAGTGTATGTGAATGGTTATTTGTTAAGTCACCAGTAATGTCCAACGGAATAGCGTCATTGCTTGCGTTATTCGGCGACTCTGCTGACATATCAATAGAAGCTTTAGTTTTACCAGAGTCATTTAAACTTTCACCAAGCAAAGGTGGGGCACTTGCTTTTCGAATTTTTAAAATGTCTGATTTTTGTGGTGTATCTGTATTGTTCCTAGTACTACTTCTATTCAAGTGAGATTCTCTAATTAAATTAATGTTTTTTTGTTTCTCGATATAATTTGTCTCACTTGTGGATCTTGTTGTGATATGTTGTGAGGAATGTGTCGGTTGTGCATAACTTGGAAACCTTTTATTCATAGGCTGTCCAATGAGACTAGATCTTCTTGAAGAATTAATAGATGATGCAGAAGAAGTTGGTTGGTAATCTATCTTCAAATGTTGTGGGATGGAAAGCTCTAGAACCTTTTTCAGTTGAGCAGAAAAGGAGTTTTGAAGAAGCTTTTTCGCAGACACAGGATAAGATTTGAAATAAAACCAAAAAGTTGTTCTCATTGGCTCTCTTACTGAAGTTTGAGCATCAGTTATACCTTTCTTTAGCCATTCTTCTATAAATAATGTGGATTGGTTTAATTTCGATAATGTGGAATCCTCAACAGATTGGCTTGGTGAAGAATATTTCATAATAAAAAATCGCAATATGACCGCTGAGCACATTCTTGGAAGAACATTCTTTTCACTCATTAGAGCATAAAAGTTTTGAAATATTTTACTATAAAAATTAATGTTTACAACTAAAACAATCATTGTATAAAATGCATTTTGTGAAGATATTTTTTTGGCAGCAGATAAAGCAGTTTTCAAAGTTGCAAACATTTGTTCAATTACAGCAATGTCTATATTGGTATTCAGGACTTCGCAAAATTCTCGAAGTAGTTGATATGCAGATAATGCTAGTGTTGTTCTTAGAGATAATACAGCTTTTGAAATGCATTCAACAAACTGTAGATCTCTACATAATGATACAAATTTTACGGGAGATTCTTTCGGTATATTACCGTTTAGAATTTCTTTAAACTTTTGGATGTTTTTTTGTCTGATCTTCCAATTTTGTTCTGTCTCTTTGACTTCTAGGAAAGGTATTAATAAATTTTCCATTTCATTCAAAAGTTGATTGAAATTGTGAAAATTTTTTGAATCCAAATTTTCATTATTACTAGTAGCTGATGATGAAATTAACTTCAAATCAGTGTTTAATAGTCTATTTATTTCGGCATTCATGTCAAAACTCAAACTAGACTCATTATTCTGATATGTTATTGGTTGTGACTCACTTTGACTAAAAGTGTTTTTATTATTTTTGGTTAAAAATTGTCTTTTAACATCTTCGTTATTTAATTGATTAGCAAATTCCAATAAAGAATCAGCATTGTAATATTTAGTTAAAAAATCTTTCAACAATTCTATTGTTATGTTTGCTGACTTTTTTTTAGCTTCATTTGAGTAATCAATATTATTTAATATAACAATAAAACAATCATTGAAATTATGTATTATCTCCATTGGATTTCTATTATTTTTTTCATTTGTTTTGACTAGTTCCCCTATTGCTAAAATATTTTTATTCATATCATTTTTTGAAATCAACAAATTTACATTATCTTGAGAGAAACCATTATCTACAAATAAATCAAAATCATTCACACATAAATTTTTCAATGATATCTCCAAAATCATTGGTGAAACTAAAAAAATAGCTTCTATTGCTCTTGTTGAACTGATCCAGAATTTTTTTTCATAAGGAACAGAATGTATTAGATAAAAAAGTAAACGAGAAATTGTGTAATGATTGAAAGTTGTAGGTGATTGCATTGCCACACGTTTAATTAAATAGCATAATGTCGAATGAGCAATTGATATTAATTTATTATTTTCTAGAAGATTTTCGCTATTATTCGAATCTGTGACGTATACATAACGATTTAATATAAATAGTAATGCATTCAAATATGTGTCTATGAGCTTGATGTCGACTAACTCCTTTTTGATATGTCCTTTGAATGTGGTTATAAGTTCAATTTTGGTACTAATTGGTATCTCTTCACTTTGAGTAACATCAAAAATATTTGAAAAGTTTTGGCTCATTTTCTGGCCCACACGGTTTTTTGGATTATTAATGGCTGATGTTATAAAGTGTTCGAGTTTGAAATGTGAGTTTCTCTATATTCTTACGATGCAGAAAATATTTGGTAAAAAAGTGAGTTCCCGGAGAAATAGTAGGTATAACGTAATCTGGTTATTGTTTCAGAGGTATATTTCAACAGCAGTATATCATAATTGAATTAAATATAGACACACTTACATTTATAGATTTGCCGCCAAGTTAAATTTTTGTTATAATTTATCTACCTCTCTCATCTTAATTTTTTGTTTTTAGGTTTTTGTTTTTAGTAAATAAAAAAATTGTATATACTTTTACTAGAGGCAATAATTTTTGGCGTTATAGATCTTCAATTTTTTCTTCCTGTACTTTTTTACTACATATGTATCATCCAGTCTTCAGTAATATGTTGTACGACTATTTGTGAACAATATATGAATAATTGAATCACACATACTTGAAGATCAGCATGCATTTTGTTACCCGACTACTTCAGAAGACTTTGGAGCAACCCATTGTACATAAACCAAAAAAAGAAATGAGACGAGAAGGCAAACGATGAGATGAGATGACATGAGATGACATGAGATGACATGACAAGGCCTTGCTTGAAGAAGTAATCGTTAAGTTGAGAGCATGTGTAACAACTTGTTAATTTAGAATAGTGAAAATTGGATAGATCACAAAAATCATAAATATATTAATGAGACAGCTTGTGTTTCTCTACTTTTATTTTGAACTATGTAAGTTATTTTAAATTCTATATATCTTTTTTTTACTTGAAATGACTCTCTATACGATGGTATTGACAGTATCAGGCGTGTGCAAAGTTAATGGTTTTGATAATAAATGGCCCATTTTCTCCATTTTGGTCCTCAAATAGCCTTCTATTTCTTTAGATTTTATACCATCTTCTGAATTCAACCAATTTATAGGTATCATTGGAACTCTTTCAGTACAATATAATAAAGGTGGGTAATTAGCTTGCTGAATCTTATCTGGATTATTTGTGAGCAACCTTACATTCTTTATGTTCAAATCCACTAGAATGGATTTACCAATTGAAAAATCTCTGGCGTCTGCTGGATGTTTTAATAGTAAATTTGCTTGTACAGTGTCGGCACCTAAATCTTGTAAGTTATACGCTTTCAACTTTTCGGCTAAACCAATACCACGACCTTCCTGCCTTAGGTAGACTATGACACCATGGCCATTGCCTCCAATTATATTAGTTTCAGTTTCTTTATCGATGGCCATCAAATGGCCTGCTCTATCGAATTGTTCGCCACAATCACATCTTGCGGACCAAACGTTCTCACCGGTATAGCATTCACTATGAATTCTAACTAGAGTATTATTTTCTGGATTCCAGGTGGTCTTTGAGTCATATAACAACTCGCCTGTATCATTATTGAACTCTAAACTTAAATTTTGTTTTTCATCATAGTCAGCAGATTCCCTACCGGGATATAATTTGCCAATATAAGCACCTCTTATCATTCTATCACTTTGCGATTCATTTTTTTTAATTCTGAACAAAGATTTAGATCTAATATCTTCGCCAAACACAACAGCCAGATGTTCCTTGTTGTCTTTATTATTTTTGTATAGATGTAAAAAGATGTCTGGACCGCCAGTTGTGGTTGGAATACGAGCTCTAGCGATACATTCAACGATTGGTAAGTCGGTGGAGACTGTCATAGTAATAACAAACGAATATGTGATGAACTTGATAGCTGTTAGTTGCGATGTGCTACGAGCAAATGGTTCGACAAGCTAGTTTAATTTCCAATGATCGTGAGGATATAACAATATATATATATATATATATATATATA
>JAKTPK010000141.1:257158-292764 GCA_030557565.1 Tetrapisispora arboricola | reverse complement strand
AATTACAATTACAATTACAATTACAATTACGGTGACAATAACAAAAAGGAAGAGAGGGAGAAAAAGAAATGGATGAATTAGTAATATTTTATTATAATTGAGAAATTTTCTAACAGTGATAAATCACCAACCGAGAGATTTCGCATGGATGCCGCTACCGTCCGAACAACAGTGGCTGTTTTTTTTGCTCAAGAAATTTCGTGGAATAATAAACATAAAAAGCAACGAGGAACGAACGCTGCCAGAAGAAACAAAGTAGCTGTCAGCGCACCACGGGCTACATCCTAACAAACAACAATACCATGCGTGAAAATAGTGGACATTTGCTCAGCCGTTGATGTTGAAGACCTAGGAGACCTCGGAGACATCGAAGACACCGACCAGTTTTGTCGCAATAACAGCTGTACTCATCGGTACGAAGAAAAGAAAGGAAAAAATATGATGAGTTCATTTAACCGCGCAGAGAAACACCCAGAACCAGAAAAGCGCATATTGGCACCAGGGAGGTTGCGGAACAAACAGAAAACAAAAGAAAAGAAACACCAGAAATTCTGCACACGCAACGTCCCGCTGTATCAAAAATTTTGATTGCTTACAAATTCAACGTGAGTGCTTTCATCCAGCCGTTACCCGGCTTTGCGGCCATGCCCTCTGTGTTGGGTTACCCGTCTCAGCCACATGTGGAAAAAACGAAAAAACTAAATTGTTATTGTGTGATACGAAGTTATCAACGAATGGGAGGAGTTCAGGAAAGGTTTGGAGTTTGTGGTGAGAAAAAAAAAATAAATTCCCGGCCCGTTCATCAATCACTTATTGCCACTGATTTCAGGCTGAAAGTTTTGTGTTGCGTTGTCCTCATTTCAATTGAACGTTTTCTGTGTTCTCGCGCTCGCGCTTACAAATTAATGCACGATAACGATGTCCACTTCCACCTTATCGTTATATATATATATATATATATATATCTTCATACCTGTCCCTTAGGTTGCAGCTAATAGAATAGAACTAAAACCCATCAACACCATTATAATTACAGGTGTTCAGAGTTCTGTAATTGTCATAGTGAAATACTCTTCTGGATTGAAATGTAAGATGGCATTGCGACCTGGTTCTTAACGTATTCACAGTCCCTCTCTCTCTCGTTGCATTGTTGTTAGTTGATTTCATTTTGCTGGTCTTTTACTGCTCTCGTACTCATGTATATGCATAAATTTATATATATTTATACATTTATCTATTAATATATGTAGATATGGAAATGGAAATGGATAAATTGAAGTGGGAAATGATATAATTTAATATAATTTCTTGGTACTCTGTTTCGTAGTTGTTACCGTATCTTCTCAGTGTTTTCCGTTTTTTTCAAAGTCCACAGGTATGCTTATTAGTTGTTCTTATTGAATTCAATTTGATGCCTTCTGATAAACTGCCCTTTTGAACATTCTGTTTCGTTGTTTTCTTTTGAGTTTTGTCAGTAATAACTTTTTGAAATTAAGAGAACTTGTTCACTTTTTTTTTTTTTCGCTATTCTTCTCTTCTATTAAGGCTATTCGTATCTTTTATTAGTTCTGAACCATATATATATAAATATATATATATGTATGTGTATGGATCTGCATAAGTTTTCTGTTTCTTTCATCAATTAATATTTATATTAGTTTTTTTTTTTCATTCACAGGTTGTGGTACTTCTGGCTTAACATTTTTTATTACATATTTATTCTTGAATTACAAAACAACCAACCACTACAAATTTATTTCTTTTATTATTAAAATAAAATAATTCTTAAAAAAAATCAAAAAATTTATTAACAAAACAAATGTCTGAAACTTCCACCGCACCATTAGTCACCGACGAGAATATTGATGAACATGTTATTTCTCAGAGATTACTATTATCTTTAGATGAAGCTGGCGCCATCATTGGTCAACAAGGTTCTACTGTTGAAAAAATCAAGCAAGACAACAACGTTACCATCAATATTTCCGATAGTAAACCAAATTGTTCTGACAGAGTATTGACCTCTACTGGTAAAATTGAAGATGTTGCTCGTTCCATCGGTGATATTGCTAAAGTATTGGCTGCTTCGAATGTTGAAGCAAGTGAAGATGGTGAAAAGGCTGCTTCTGAAGTTTCTCCTTTTTTCTTTTTAAGATTTAGATTACCAAAACCTTCTGCTGAAGAAATCAAAGAAAATCCAGAAAATTTGAAGGATATTATTAACGTCAGAGTTTTAGTTACTAGGTCGCAATGCTCTGCTATCATTGGTAAAAATGGTGACAGAATTAAATCCTATGTTAACGATTTCGGTGTAAAAATGCTAGCCACTAACAATTTCTTACCACGTTCTAATGAAAGATTATTGGAAATCCAAGGTTTCCCAGTTGCTATTGCTAAGGTTCTATCTGCAATTGACATTTTAGTTGCCAAGGAAGTTGTACCACCAACTAACCCATCCAGAGAGTTCTATGTTCCATTCAATGCCAGTGGTAATCAAGGAAATAACAATAACAACACCAATTCCTCAAGAGTCAGAACTCCAATCAGAAGAACTGGCGAAGAATTTAAGAAATTGGTTAATATCCCAGAAACTTATGTTGGTGCTATTGTCGGTAGATCCGGTAATAGAATTGCAAACTTGAGAAGAGCCACAAGAACTTCCATTGATATTGGTAAAAGAGGCGAAGAAGAGGTTGCAGAAGATGCTGATAGAGTCTTCGAAATTGTTGGTAGCAGAATGATTGATGTTGAGAGAGCTCAAAGCATGTTATTAAAAAACTTAGAAATCGAAGTTAAGAGAAGAGCTGAACAAGTTGAGGAAGCTATTTGAGTAAGAATTATTTTGTGATTTTAATTATTATATATCCTTAACGGTTAAAATGTATTTTGTAATATAATTAATAATAAAAAATTTTTGAATAAACGTTTATGTTCGATTTTGTTTAAATAGTTTCAAGCTTGATCAAAATATAACTTTTGAAAATAATATAAATCGAATATGAATGTGAATCATTTAATAAGATCTGCTCTTGTACATTATAAACAATTATAGGAATATTTAAATAGATATATTATAAATAGTGGTGTTAAATCGGTTGATTTATCAATATTATTATAATATTTAATTGTTGTTTGTATTATTTCACAAAAGGATGTAAACCAAATTATGAATTTTAAGTTTTTGGAAAAATAGAAAAATAAAAATAGTATGAAAATAATATCATAAAATTTGGAAATTTGAATCTGATAAAATATGTTTTTGGAAAGAATGTTTGTTAGTCCAGATATAAAAACATGAAGCAAAAAAAGGAAGATATTTTGAAAATATTCACAGAGTAAAACTTTTTGAATCATTTAAATTTGAACCTTTTAAATAAAAAAAATGAAATCACTTTCTACCTTTCCTTTTGAAATTATTTTACTTTAGTCAAGTAGTGTTGTGTTTGTTATCTACAGAATGAAATTTTCAACACTGAAATAATAACTGAATAATTTAACGTTCTCTCCTATTAATTTTTTTTTTTCTTAGATTCTTATTTTCTCCAAAGATATGATGTCAAATCATCAGCGAAATTCTCACATTTTTAACTTATCTATTTGAATTTTTTACCAAATAAAATCATTTGTAACTGATCATACATGGAAATAACACCAGCACCAGCAACACCTCTTAAGATGTTAGCACCACAACCCTTAAATAAGGAAGCAGTACCTTCCGTGGCGACAATCTTTCTGAAAGCATCGAAAGCACCGTCGTATTTAACAGCTTGACCAGAAGTCATCATCATTCTTCTTCTAATAGTATCTAATGGGTAAGAAGCAGTGGAAGCACCGGTGGTAACAACCCAACCTAATAAGAAAGAAGCAAGGAAGGAACCTTCTAGAGAACCAGTTAAAACTAATGGTTTCAATGAATCGTACATACCGAAGTATAAACCTCTGTAAACAACGATACCAACAACAGATGGTAAGAAACCTCTATATAAACCAGCAAAACCATCAGTTTTAATGGTCTTCTTGTAAACATCGACTAAACCATTAAATTGACGTTCACCACCTTTCTTAGAAGACTTAGCATCAGCAGCTAATCTGGTTCTGGCGTAATCTAAAGAATAAACAAATAATAGAGATAAACCACCAGCGGCACCACCAGAAGCTAAGTTACCAGCAAACCATTTACCATAACCTTCTTCTTTCTTGAAACCGAATAAAGCCTTAATCTTATCCTTGAAAGCAAAATTTAAGGCTTGGGTTGGGAAATATCTAATAACATTAGCTGTGTTACCTCTCCAGAAGGCAGCAATACCTTCGGTCTTGGCGGTTCTCTTGAAACATTCAACAATACCATCGTATCTTCTGTCTAAAGAGCCTTGTTTAATCATTTCATCTTGATTTTGAATTAGTAACTTGACTCTTTCGATTGGGGAAGCAGCAGTCTTTGCAACAGCAGCAGAGACACCACCCATTAAGAAGTCAATCATAAAGTTAGATTCTTTCTTTTCAGCCATTTTTCTTGAATTATTGTGTTGTTGGTTTTTTTATTTTTGCGTATATAAAAAAAAAATAATAATAAAAAATAATAATAATTGCTATATACAGTGACTTATATTTTATGTTATTATCTTTTATTATTCAAAATGGTTTGTTATGTAACAATATGGTGAATAAAATAACTAACCGGTGATAATTCAATAACGAATTAAGTAAATCTGTATATTAAAAGAACTCAGATTCAAAAATATTAAAAAATTGAATTAGCTTATATATTAATAGGAAATTTTAAAGAAAGAAATTATAAAAAGTACAATATAATTCATAAAGATTTTCTAGCGAATAGGAAAAAAGAAAGAGTGGGATGTTACTTTTTTGATTTTATTTTTTTTTAGTGTTACTTTTCTCCATCTGTTTTTCCTGTCATAAAAGAAATTTTCAAGTTTTTTGTAATTAAAAATTTTCTGTTTTTTTTTGCTTATTGAATTGATGAAGTACGAGAAATTATTAGACTAGAACTAGCAGTGTTCAACCTTACACTGAAAAAAGAAAAACCAATGAAAAAGTCAAACCTAGCCAATCTGAAGAGGTCTCAGAGATGGGAATAAAAAGTAAGATTTATCAAATAGTGCTAATATATATATATATACGTTTGAAGTGGGTAACTGCAACATTTGGTATCGGGTCAGATGGGCATTTGCAGTACAGCTTTACGGTTATATAAAAGGCTACCCAGTGAACGGTATTATTGACATTTAGAGATGACACAATTTAAGTTAGTTTTGTGTACTCAGTGTATGCTTGAATTTTGATCGTACGAAGATTGTTTCTGATTATTCACAATCGGCTTGCTTTATTCTATTCAGGACTTTACATGGTAAACATTTACAACTACAAGGATATGTATTGGTGTATGTATGTAAGAAGTATGTGTGTTTAGTTTGATAAGCTTCTGAATTCCATTATCTTCATTATCATAACCTATCTTACTTTCAACTTGGAAATTGGTCTTATCTGGAGTAGATAAACGTCACATTCAGCTAACATATTCAGAGAAGATCTCTCTTGCTTATGTATACATACATACGCATACATGCATATATATATATGCATGTATGTATCTATGTATTGTTATGTTATGGGAAAGTGTAATTCAGCATTATGATTGGTCAGTTTTTATACTAGGATATTCTGGCGTTTGGAAAAAGAAGGCCTTCTGAAACTAAACTAAAAACGCATGTGATCAAGGTCTCTAAACTTCCGACAAATATTTTTCGTGCATATATCTCCGTGAAACGGGGTTTTCTGTCAATAAAGACATCTTTCATTTTTATGTTCGTACTTAGTTTTCCGCTATTTTGCGAAATTATTTACTCCGCTATCTACAAAACCAATTAGCTTATTAAATCCACCAATCAACGTGCTTGATTTTATTCTGTAACCTGTGTTTTTCAAAAATATGAAAAAAGGGTTCAAAGAAATAAAATGTCGTTATTTACAGTCGGGTAACTATGTTTTACAAAATATAGTATGAGCCTTTTAAATATCCTTTATATATTTTCGGAAAAAAATATGCGTCCTTTATAAAGGACGTAATTAATTTGTGACGTGTGGCTTAGTAACACATATTCTGTTATTGTCAGTATTAAACAAATTTATAGAGTTTTCATCGAATTGTAAATACGTTTGTGGAATATGGCAAACCAAAGTTAAAATATTATGAGCCTATGTTTATTGGATTTTCATGGTAATCTATTTCAGAAAAGAAGGATCTTCATTAACCCCTCTTTAATGTAAACAAAAGTGAAAAGAGGTTTTCAAGTATATACCATGATGGATTCACTATAGAAGGGTTATTTGCCGTATTCTTCTTTAATTTTTCCTACTGTACCTTTTTAATATTTAGTTCCAAAAAAAATTTCAAATATATTACCCACTTGAAGAAAAAGAGGATAACTTAATCAAATGACAACGGGGTGAACTAAAGAATTAATTGCATTTGCTAATCAAAAATAAATTTATTCAGTTTCTTTGGAAACTAGGATGACATTTTTCTTGTTTTTTCGTTGTAACAAGAATTAATTGAATATTTGATGTGGCATTTGTGGCGCATGTCAAAGTATGAAATTCAAGACTTGCATTCTAATAGAAACACATAGATTAAATGGATAAAAAAATAATCCACAACTAAAAACAAATTAATGGTTTCACTTATAATAGTAGTATTCTACAGATCGAGTATTTTTTTATTCCATGTTGTGCATAAAAATTATACGTAATCTTCTCAATAAAAATTTGAAGGAAAATATCTAATCTCAATCTTCTTTATTAAACCCCGATACAACATACAAATAGAAGGATTAACGGAAGGTAAATAAAATAAAAGCTTCACAACAATTAAGCACTTAAGGAAAATTACAAATTAAATTTGAATTACCGTTTTAGTGTAATTGGTAAAGGAAAAATAATAGCAAACTTTATATAAAAACAATCTTTCAAAAATGCATGGTTCCTCAATATAATATGTTGCTAGGTTGAAATATAAGAAAATATTAAACCCGATGTAGTCTTATACAATGATCAAACTTGGTAAGAAATCATTTTCTACTCTCGTGCTCTGCCTCTCAAAATATAGAAAGGAAAAACTTGATATTATTCAATTATAATTGAAATTTAACTACTCTCTACAACTTCGTCTGTGTCCAAAATATAGCGAATGACTCTCATTTTCAAGCGTCTCAATTAGTTCAAGTGTAATTCGAAAAAAAAAAAAGAAAAAAAAAAAAAAAGACAAATGAACAAACAAATAAATACATAACTGCATAAAACCATTAATTGGTCACGCCCATTAAACAAACTTCATAATTCTTCATTTGAGGTTGCTATGAGGAAACAAAAGGGGAAAGAAAGATCGAAGGTATTTTGTAACAGTATCCTAAAATAACTTGACCAAAGAGATAATAGTTACAAGATAGAATAAACATTACAGAATTATAAAATCAGCTTCTTTCAGTGAAAACTCATTCCAACTACTAGTGTTTCATTCGTAACTTTACTTCTTTTGCTACAGCTTTTTCCGAGAAAAAATCATTTTATTTCAATTCATTTCATTGTGTTTTATTATGTTTTACCGTATTTAGTCTTCGTATCATTTCGCTTTTTATGCCTTTCATAGACGAGAAAAAATGTCAATGAGCCATTATATTAGTAGGTGAACAATAAATATATTATCTGTGATAGCCACATCCTTGTCGATTTAAAATTACGCATGAATTTCTCTTCAAGATGAACACAGCATATTTCGACTTGTATACATTTTCAGCTAGCAAATATGTTTATATCCTCTCAAAAAAAAAACACAACTGAAATTGATCAAGATATATTTGAAACTAATTTAAGGTGCTTACGTACTAAGAAAAATAAAAAGTTAAATCAGTATATTTTACTCTTTCAAGTATAATTGTCAAATATTAGATATAAATTGTAACAGTATTGAACGAGTGACGGTATATCATACGGAGAAACGTATACACCAAAAGAAAAAAAGATACCGATCAGCGCGATCTCGATTTTTTTTCCTGGTATATATTTATTTATATTTTTTTATTTTTTCTTTTTTTATAGTTATGTTATTCTATTGTGTACTAACAAACACCAATAGAAATTACACGCATCTATCCTAAACCAATTCAATTTTATTCCTTCCAAGTGTTTTTAGATTTATTAGATTCTCTTTTGGGAAATGCATCATTTTTTTCCACAATATTTTAAATTAAACTCTATCTCTAAACGGTCTACGTGATTTTCCCAGTAAAATCAATAGTTTTTATTTTTTATTTTTCATTTTCAGTTCAATCACGATATTCAAAAATACACTTTTTGTTATAGGAAACGTTAAAAGGTAAAAATTTTTTTAAATTGATGCTACTAGTAACAGAGTCGATGGTAAACTAACAACTGTGTTTTGTTTAAAGTTTTTCTTCAAATTTTCAAACAGTATGCTGGGCAGCGGAAGGGGAGCAAGAAAACATTTTTTAACTAGCTGAGTTACTACTATCTTTCACAGGTAACAACAATTTTAATTATTATTAGCATTGTCTCCATTTAGTAATAACCCTCGAGACTCATCAAAAAGGATCAAAAAAAAAGAAAAAAAAATAAATAAAATAAATTTTACTTAACGACGATTTTCTAGCGCTTTGAACTTGGTTTCCAAATGAGTGTATACTGAATTGTCTGTAGTAAGGATGCTTTTATGTAAGTAAACAAACATATTATACTAATATGATATTTATGTGTAATTTATAATTGCATAATATTTCACTATAAAACAATGCAGAAACTCATATCATATTGATAAATTTTTTAATCAATCACAAATAAACAATCAGCTTACATTGGAAACAACTAGAACACATCGAACAACAACTAAAAGAGTGATCTTTTAACTTTACCCCATTGACAAAAGTTGGTACTTTTTTAAACGAAACTGATAATAATCTTAAAAAAAAAGAAAAAAGATATACTAATACTAATACTAATACTAATACTAATACAAATAATAATAATATAATGTTAATAAATAGATAAATGACGATAATAAATAATGAGTCTTGACCGTTTGTAGGGTGTAATGTTACTATCTCAACCGATTTTTTTTTTCATTCTAAAATGGTGTCTAATTATTATTAAATTTTTCATGTAATTTGTGTGATATTTGTTTATTTTTTATTTTTTATTTTTTAAGAACTTTGGTGACAGTAGTAACGCAATTATAATCGTAATTATAGAAAAAGAATGAAAATTGAGTACAACTTTGTTAATTTGTATTGGTTTTTTACATTTTTTTTTTTATTTTGTTCTCAAGTAACTATTAACTAGATAAACAATTTGTTTATTATAATCGAATTTGAAGTCGAATCTGTTTATTAATCTGAGAATACTCTCCTCAATTGACTACTATTGTTTTAGAAGATTAGATTGAATAAATGAATAATTGTGAAAAATTACAAGTAAGAAGTTTTCAACTTTTATTCACCCTTTTATTAGTGAAAAAACTCATTTGTTTGATAATAATCTCAACAATATTATACATCTGATACTTTCTTTTATCTTACTCTAACCATTCGTTATAATAAAAACGGATATAATAAAATAATAAAGAGATTTGTATATATAAAGGTGCTAAGTATATAACTTTAACATGTCTAACATGTTTCAAAAATTACACAATTGTAATACACTCTCTTGCTTGAAATTAATTGGTTATTATTACTGTTGTTATTTTTGTTTCTTTAAGATTTCTATAATTCTTAAAGCCTTATCAATATTATAAACAAACCACTCGATCATTATTGTCTTCTAATAGAATAATAACTTCTCAGATACCATCTAAAATAGTTGCTTAATATTCACAGAAAAAAAAATATAAACGAAAAAAAAAATATTAGCTTACAAAAAAATATCTAAAAAATTTAATAAAATATGTTAAACCTTGAAGAATATTTATTTACATCACAAGATTTTTACAATCAAATTGATTTTGAAAATGCAAATGTAATTTACAATAATGATTTTAATATATATAAGGATACTATGAAACCAAAGGAAAAATTTCAAGATAGACATCTGATAACTCCAACAGATATTGTATTTGATGATTATTCTACCATTGTGACTGACAGTGCATTTCAAGAATCTGCTATAACATTACCATCAAGTACAAACGCTGACACTCTGAATAATCAGCCTAATTATTCCACTTCCGAAGATTGTAATTCTAGTGTCACTAGTAAAACTTCGTACAGCTCAACAAATACTTTAAATATATTCGATATTAACAGGAATCAAATTGAATTATCCTTTGATTCTGCAGATTTAGAGGCATCCGAAAATGCAACGGGTTACGTTAAACAACCTAGACAGTGTCGTTATAACATGACAAAAGATCATTTGAAATCCCTAAAAGAAAAAAACATACATAATAATGATGATGTCTTCAATTCAAGTGTCACCAAATGTAAGGATCAAATGAAAAAGTACCGTCAAAAAAAAGTTTCGGACTCCAGACTATCTGCTCATGGATTAGCTGAAGTTCTACAATTGCAATCTCCAGAAGAAGCTTTGGAAAGGGAAAAAAATATCCTAGATATATTTGAAAATGAGTTACATTACCCACTTGGTTACAAAACATGGGTGCGTGACACCAAAAAAGAATGTAGAATAAAATTAATCGAAGAATTGCATAACAGAGTGAATGCTAAATATCCACATTACAATTATAGTACATCAGTACTCGAAACGATAATTAGAAGAGCAACGTATTATATGATGCAAAGTAGATTAAGAAGAGAGAGGAGAGCGAAAACAAAGGAAGTAAAAAATAATGACACCATTCAATTAGTATGACGGAACAATTTATTTAACATTTAATGTAATCTGGTATTAGCAATATAGGTTTTCATTGGACTATATGGAGCTCATTATTAACTAAAATGAGTTATATTAAAGTAAAAATGAAAAAATTGTAATATGACTGATTTTAGCAATGACAACTTTGAGTTTTTTGTTAGTATTGACTTAGACTTACTTTTTTTTTTTGTTACAAAACATGCTATTCTTTTGTTATAATTTTTGGAATTGTTTTCATCTTACTTTCATCATTATTAATTAATTCATAAAAAAATACTCTTTAAAAAAAAATACAACATAAGTTTCGAATAAAATTTTGGTAGCAATTTGTAACTTATTTTGTGGCATATTTATACATTCATAACTCAATAATTTGAGCTAATTCACAATCATATATATGATATTCAATAATACATTAGTCATATATTAATTATTTAACCCAAGTTCATATGTTTAAACAGAGAGCTACTATTGTTTTATTATTTTAAATTAAAATGCCTAATGTTTTTATCATAATTGACAAACTAATAAGTTTTATATACTATACATTGTTGTTTTGTGATGACTGTAATTATAATTTTCTTTTACTTTGAAAATTAAAATCTTGTGAACTTATTTTTCTTCTTGTTCTTTCTTATTTGAAATTTTTTGTAATTGTGATGTCTAGCTTCTCTCCAGCCAGAAGTGCTGACTTTGGTTTCTGGTTCTTGAGATTTTGCCTTTGCTTTTTCTTCTTCTTCTTTGATTAAAGATTCGGCATCCATTTCAATACCATCTTTGGCTTTCAACTCATCTAATTTTTGTTTTATCAAATCATTCTTGAGTTTTTCCGATATCCTTTCCACTCTTGCATCTACAACTTTTTGAAATACAGCCTTACGTTTGATTGATTTGGCCTTCAAGTGAGTACTAGCACGTAATGATTTTGCCATTTTTGAAATACTGTTGCCAAATGGTATTTGATTATAGATCTTATTGAGAATACGCTATTCTATTTGGCTATATACTTCTTAAATAGTCAGTACAATATCAAAAGCATCGTATATTTTATAATTTAACCTTTTATTGAACTGTGTAGTGACAGTGAGTCTCATAGAATCTCATCTCATCTCACAATCACAGTTAGTCTTTCATTAAATCGTTATCATAACCACTACATTCTAGAAAAAATTTTCATAAAACTCTACAATGATAAATAAACATTACCCTAACTTTATTTTAAAATTATTATAATGACTATTTTACATCCGTACATTTTGCAGTCTGAAAATTATAATTACTTTCTAAATTCTTTTACTTTTTGAAATTTTGCTATTTTTTAACATTTCGCGGTGTCTTTTCATAAATGGGAAATTGCAGTCTACAATTTCAAAACTTTTTTTGGCCGTCTATGAATGGTGAGAATATCTAGAAAAAAAGTAAATTTTAGGCAGGTGCTTTCAAGAAGATATAATTTTACAGAGAGGATAAGCCAATAAATTTTTCCTCTTGTGGAAAGAAAATTCATCTGTGGTTTATGAAATTTCTTTCTAACAAAAAATTATGAATTCAAGGAGCTGGTGAAACTTTTCGATTAGTTTTGAAAACCCGATGAACAAAAAAAGTTTCAAAAAAATCTACTAGTAAGCTGTCTGATTCATGAAATATCTATGGATGTATGTATGTGTTACATACTAACTAATTGATACTGGTAAAAGTTTACTTTTATTAATGCTATTGAAATTTTATAAACATCTCAAATGTCTTCAAATTAGTAACGTATATATAAATAAAATTTGAATTTTTCTTTGAATAGTCTTGATCCCAATATAAGAGAAGTAATACCAAAAATGTATGTTTAATAATAGTTGATAAAAAGGAAAAATATACTAAATTACGAGATATAAAACACAAGTAATCAAAAAATGGAAATTCTATAGTTTAGGCGTTGAAGGGTACTGTTGATCCTATATATTGACTAAAAGTTGTACTTATCGATATTAATGGCCTAAGAAATATCATCAACAAGTTGATTTACACCAATTATAATTTAAATAACCTCTCAAATATCTATGATAATGGTTATTGTTGTGTTTTTAAATTCACAACTTATCACTCCCATATTGAATACTATCGTTAGTTAAGTACATATAGATACTGTTGCAAAAGTACAGAATTACTCAAATATTGTTATACTAATTATCAATAATCTTTCAATTCCAAAAAAGTTGTTCTCACATTAATAATTGCCATTCTTCAAGTTACAGCGTTAACTATAATACTTGTTGTTGATATCTCGAAACTTGAATATTTTACCTTTATTTTTTTACTGTATCCAATATTCAAAATCAATTTACTAACAAATGTTTTAATTTGCTTTTTTAACAAATTTTCAATTATATTGTAGGGCTAACTTACGTACTCAAAAGAGACTTGCCGCTTCTGTCATCGGTGTTGGTAAGAGAAAGGTTTGGTTAGACCCAAACGAAGCCTCTGAAATTGCTCAAGCCAACTCCAGAGATGCTATCAGAAGATTAGTTAAGAACGGTACCATTGTCAAGAAGGCTGTCACCGTTCACTCCAGATCTAGAACCAGAGCTTACGCTGAATCCAAAAGAAATGGTCGTCACACTGGTTACGGTAAAAGAAAGGGTACCAAGGAAGCTCGTTTACCATCCCAAGTTGTTTGGATCAGAAGATTACGTGTCTTGAGAAGATTACTAGCTAAGTACAGAGATGCTGGTAAGATTGACAAGCACTTATACCACGTCTTATACAAGGAAGCTAAGGGTAACACTTTCAAGCATAAGAGAGCTTTAGTTGAACACATTATCCAAGCCAAGGCTGATGCTCAACGTGAAACTGCTTTGAAAGAAGAAGCTGAAGCTAGAAGAATGAAGAACAGAGCTGCTCGTGAAAGAAGAGCTCAAAGAGTTGCTGAAAAGAGAGAAGCTTTATTAAAGGAAGATGCTTAAACTTATGGGTTTAATAAATAGGTTATAATAATATTTTATAGTTTTACATAAGTGCACACATTTTTCTAATTACATAATTTACTTTTAAATTTTAACTTCCAAATACTTTTTAATGATACCCATTGAATGATGGTGGGCCATGAATTATAATGGAATCATTTCAAAGATTAATTTTGATTAATCTTTGTTTAAAAACTTTTACATATAAAGTATAATGATGCTTTCTCTACAAATGTATTTAAACAATGGTTTGCAAAACAAAAATTAAAAATAGTATGAAATTTGAAATTTTGTTAAATCTTTTGAAGTCGAAGTAAAAGATAATAATACAGCATGAATTTAGACTATGAACTCTCTATATAAACATAAATAATAAAACGGGTGACTAAAATAAGTGCTTAATTTATAACAATAGGTCAACCTGTAATTGTTTAAGCCAGAATGGTGAAAACTAGTCGATTAACATATAATTATAGCTGAATGAGAAAAATGTCTATAATTTATCTTAACAAAGACAGACGGTATTGAGCATACTATCGCTAAATATACTACAATTAAATGACGTGATTTAATATCTTTATGCATAAGATATATAAGTGCAATGTTGAATATTTTTATTTGTAGTGAATATATTCATTTTGATGTTGACCATCTATTTGAGAAGGTTGACTAACAATGTTTGGTAACTTTTGAAGTTGAGGGTATAGGGGCTGATTGTGAGTTGGAACTGTAACATTTACTCTTTGCGGTAAACGTACAGACTGTTGGGAAGCAACCATCATGGGAGTTGGAGGATTTCCGGGACCATTAGCTGGAGCTACATTATGTGCACTATGTTCTGGTAGAACAATATGGTTTGGCAAATTTTGTGTGTTAGAATTTGGTTGATAGGCTGACTTCGTTGCATATCTAGGAATGATAGGTTTGTCTTGAATTATACTAGATTGCTGATATGTTAACAAACCATTAGTATTGAAATTTGTTTGTTGATGTGGTGAAGCGCTCCCAACAGGAGCATTATGTACGTCAGCAGCTTGATTAGGAGTTCCAGAAACAGCATTTATATTACCATGTATTTGTTCCAAGCTAGACCTTTGCGAGTTAGTACCAGAAGAATATTGATGATGTTTGAAGTTATTGGCACCATAAGTTGATATTGTTGCTACTGGGGGGAGTTTTAAACTTGAATATTGACTTGTGTAAGAATTATAAGCTGGTTGTGTTGGTGGGACACCAGTGCCGTATTGTGAATATTTATTGCTGTGCATTCTATTTTTATCCATAATGAGTGCTTCTTCCGATTGAGAAGCTATGGAATTAGTTCTGTTAATATCAGTCGTTATAGCACTGGTTGTGTATGAATTTGCATAATCATTATGTATAGACTGATGAATTGAACCTTGTTGGTTAATGGCGACGCCTCTATTGGTAATACTATCACGTAATGAATTGGGTAGATATATATTTGATTCTGATAAAACCCTTAGTTTGTTCAATTGAGGGTAAGTTGAAGCTTGTTGCATATGTAAAGAGGTTGGATTACCGGAATGAGCTTGTCCTGACTGAAAAGTACGATATTGTGTTTTTGGATCTGGGATAGAGGCAATTGAATGAGCTCTAGGATAAACGTAACCGTTATTTTGTAGTGGCTGTTGTGTAAATTGATGCTGAAATAAGGCATTATGGTTTGGTCCTACTGTAGGTTGACCTGTAGGGGTTTGATATAACATATTATTTGATTGTGATATATTTGATTGACTTTTACTTATTTTGATATTATCACTTCTACATGACATAGGATCAATAATCTCCTCAAAAACAGAGTAAAACAATTTAACCGTATGTTCATTTTGCTGGACACCATGTTCGATCAATCTTAAAACTTCTTTTTCTAATTCACTTAATGGTACACCATTTGTCATTTTATTAAGAATTGCTTTTTTCCAAACTTGAATATGTGAAGATATTTGTTTCTTAGTTCTAACTTCTTTTGTCTTGTATTGGATATAAATCGATATCAATTCATTTCTACCATAATTACTATCTAACAATTTGATTTTATAAGTACCATTTTTTAAAATCAACCTTAATGCACCAATGAAAGCAGCTTCCACTTCGTGAGACCATTTGTCACAGACTTCTCTAAATGTTGAAATGGTCTTTGTTGATAATTCTTCGGGAAGAGCTGATTTTTCGATTTCATTTATATTGTTATCATTTGCATTTTTTGACAATTCATTTTCATTGTTCATTGAGGTTTTAACTGTCTCTGTTTCATCGAATGAATTTTTATTTTCAATTTTGATTAGTTCATTAAGACTTGTATTTGACTGAGCTTTTAATTTTTTATTCCCCTTAAAATCCGTATTTTTATTGAATTGAATATTATCAGTATTATTTTCGTCATCGTTGTGACGTTTTTTATTTTTAGTTGAATCTGAAGAAGATTCCTTAACTTGATTAAGAACATCAATATAGTTGCTCATTATGTTTATATGTATATTATTGATATTTTTATCTTAATTTATGTGTTATAATTATTTTTGGAATTATAAATATAATTCATTTAAAATTAACAAAAAAAAAAAAGAATTATACTTGAGCACCCAAAGAGTAATTTTATTTTAGTCAGATAGATAAATTGAATATTTAATATGTTTTCTTTTCTTTTCTTTTCTTTGCTTAATAACAGTAGTTGTATTAATATTTTATCAGTATTTTTCTTCTCTATTGTAATATGTCTAACGATAGCTCGATTCCGACTTTAGTGGAAAATTAAAGTGAGATATAATTAAGTTAGTATAATAGAAAATAAATAGTTAAATAAATAACAATGATCAAAAAATAAAAGAAGAAAAATTTATAGAAAAAAACGAAGAGACATTTTACAATCAAACATGACAAGCCAGAATCTAAAAACTAAAAACTAAAAGCTAAAAGCCAAAAGCTAAAATCCAAAAATTAGAAGCTAGAATTTAAAATCGAAAAGTATCTTTGAATTGAACAATATATAAACATATAAATTATACACATCTATATATATACATATATATATATATATAGATATAGATATACAACAATAATAAATTCAAATGTAAATATATATCTAAATATATGGAAAAAATATAATTACAATTATGATTATAATTATCAAGGTTTAATATTACGTTATATTGTATATATTTTTCAGTTCTTCAAAAAGCCATTATATCTTATAATTTATATACTATTTATCATATCAAAAGAAGAAGAAAAAGAAAAAAAATTTAAATTTTGAAAATAAAAAAGATATAATTAAGAAAACATAAGTGATTCCTAATGAACTTTGTAATTGAATTTTTTGAAATTAAATAACGTTACAATACTCAATACTGTTACTTAAAAGAGGAAAAGGGAAAATACATATATATTTTGAGTATTTCATCATTTTTAAATGAACAAGTTTAACCAATTATCAAATAGTTGAATATTTTCTGACTATAAAACTCCTGTTTTTAGAATGTAATGAAAGAGAAAAGGTAATATAATAAATAGATACTTTCAACAAGACAAATTATGATAATTTTCTAAAAGTCTCAATGTATATAGAGCAAATTAACTGTGAAATCGTAATCTTTTTTTTTTTTCCTTTTCAAAAATTAATGAGTAGTAAATTAAATAGTTAACATTTAGAGTTTTATGTGTGTAGCCGTTATGAGTCCATTTCAGTCAGTGTAAAACTTCGAGAGAGAGAGAATAAATTTTTTTTTTATTTTTTTCATGAAAATTTAATTGCTAATATTCGAAGACATTAAGATAAACCGAAAAGAGATTCACAAGTAATCGATCAATATATTATGGTTCATGATAATTATAGGAAAACGTTTAAATATAGACAAAAAGCTATTCTAAATGGATGATTACAAATTTTTAATAGATTTGATTAATTTTGTATTGAATAAAAAAAATGTAAAGAGAGTATTTTTACATACAAAAATCAATACATTGAATATATTTCTATTAATTAAAGTTAAAAATTCAATTTCTATTACCAATGCGAAATATCTATAATTATCTTGTCACAGCTTTCTACTAATAAAGCTCTTTTTCTTTTTTTTGCTGTTCTTATATAAGCTGTTTTTCTAATTTTGAATAGTTGTCTGTATAAACGCCGTGGCATTTTTCAAAAGCAATATTATAGAGAAACAGAAAATAAATTATAACGGGGAATTGTGTAGTGCGGTGAATGTGTGCATCTACTATTCTGGGAATAAATCTTCGTGAGAAAAAAAACAAATAGAAAATAAGCTACAGTACTTTGAATATTGTGGTGTGGTTATTTCGGTACAGCGTTTTTTTTTTGATTTTTCTGCTTTTTTTGTTTGTTTGTTTTGTTTGTTTGTTTGTTTTCTGTAATTTCCAATGATTTTAACGGAAAAGTATTGGTAGATAGAAAATTGGTAATTATAGCATTACTAAAAGTTTGCTAGAACATCTCATAACCTCAACTTAGGTGACTTTTGAAAGATACTGTCCGAACAGCGCTAATTTTTTTTGGATTGGATAAAAACTAATCAAGATTATATCAACTACACAAATTTTTCGAAACAATTAAGAAAAACAAATTCAGAGTACAATCGTGCGTAACTTGGTCAGCCTTGTTACAGAACTTATTAAGCCAATAGATGTATAATCAATTCTAGATAGATTTCAAGACTTTTGTTCAGTTTTGTCGATAGAGGAGGAAAAATCAAAAAAAAAATCACAAGAGTAGGTTACAATAAACAACATTTTTAGATCTAGTATAATAACTTTCTGTGTAAAATTATTGCACAACATCCAATTGATTCTATCTTTTTTCTATGAAATAGGAATTTTTCAACTATTAATTTTTTATTAATATAATATAGAAAAATGTGTGAGTAGTATTTTTTTGTAAAATACCACTCAAAGAAAAAAGAAAGAAAGAAAAAGAAATGCATTATGGCAATCTATCTAAATATTTGCTAGGTTTTAATTGGTATTTATTTCATTGAAAAATTGAATTTGAAACATTAGAGGCATTATATTATCTTTTTTTTTTGTTACTATATAGTAATAAAGTAAAATATGTGCGTAATCCGATTTATGGTAAATGTTGAAATTCTGATATACTCTCACGATTAATGTTTGTGAATGTTCTAAAGTAACTTTTATAAGATAGGTTCCCAACAGAAAGCGCACACAATTCAAATTCAAAAAAAATATAAAAATATAAAAAAATAAAAACAAAAAGAGAAAAAAAAAAGATTGAAATGATACGAATTAGTTAATTACTATTATCTATCTACATTCACACAATTTACGTTCGTTCTTGTTTTTTAATTTCAGGAAACTAGAAATGTACTACTGTAATCACAAACAAACAGAGAAATAAAACAGAAAAAAGAAAAAAGAATTTCAATTGTGCTAGTGTCCTTAATTTTATACTTTTTCCTGCTCATTACCATAATCATAAATGAAAGATAAAATTAATCAAAGCGTAAAGGAAATTGAAGTGGAGTAATATGCTTGTTTTACCTGTCAATTCTCGCCTATACTAATGTTGTATACATCTACTAATACTTTTCATGTGCTTCTCACACAGTAACCAATATTTGTGTTTTGTTTTTTTTTCTTTTCTTCTTTTTTTTCTTTTATATTGATCGTGCATTACTGTATGAATGAAAAAAATTAAAATGTAAATTGTCTCATCTTTTTTTTTTAATGTTTTCCCAATGGGTTTTTAAGATACAAAATATTTCTTTCATGATTCTTAAGAAAGATTATTGATGGTAAGATTTGTTTCTCAAGATTTTTTATTTCACATTATGTGGCATACTTAGTCCATCGCTACTTTTCGTGAAAAAAAAAAGAATTTTTACTGAAAATGATTCTTATTGTTGATTTTTCTCATTTCTCATTTCTCTTCACTCATATTTGGCGTACGAGATTTCCTTGCTTTTATCGTGCACATATAGCTAATTTATGATTTTGGTCGGTTTTAGTTCTCTCATGTATTGTGACAAGATCATTATGCGGTTCTCAACAAATTTTAGAAGCGTTTAATAACGAATCAAATCGATCCAAATTAATGACAAACAGAGCAAAGTTTGCATTCAATTCGATTACTCACTGCGACTAGCTTATATCTTTTCTTTATGTACGTTAGTTCATTAAAGGATAAGTCATTTACTTGATTTTGAAAAAATTCCCTATCACTATTTCCGTTTTTTGACCTAATCGAACGAATCGTTCGAATCTCACAGCTATGATCACACATGTTAAATAAATCAATTTGATAATTGTGTTCTATTGTTTAACATTAATCTAGTTGAACCTATTTGACGCAGCAAGAAAAATTTTCAATAACAAACTTGTTCAAAATTCTAAAAAAAAAAAAGAAATTTCCTCCAGTAATCTAGAGGGCACACTCAATTCCGTATGGATTCTTAGTTGATTCTTGTAAGATTCCTCTTTCGAAAATACATTAATATTAATAAATTTCATTAAAATTCGGTTATTTAACATATATGTGTTATTTACATGAAACCCGTCTGATAATAAAATAAAAATAAAAATAAAAATAAAAATAATAAAAAAGGTTAAGACAAGGAATTAAAAATTATTTGTGGTAGTGACGTAACTTAACACACTTTCTGGTACCTTAAGCGTACGAGGAAACTAAAGATTCCAATGTAAAAAAATTACCTTCAGCAATTTTTTCCCCGAATGTTTGTGTGTTCGCATTAGAGAAGAAAAAATTAATCAATATAAAAAAATCTTATACTGGTGTGAGCCCTTTGTTGGACAGATTTATAGCCTATATAAACATTATTTTTTGATTAGTTGCCAATACAACGCTCATAAAATTGTGTAATTAATTGCTTCACCAGATCGTACATATTATGTAGTTTTAAGGGTGTGATGTAGTGTTTTTTCAATGTTGAAATTAATCTAATCATAAAATGAAATAGCTAGAAAGAGACTTACATGACTTTTTTCTTTATATATTTATTTTTAGAAGAAAACATACCTATTACATTGTCTGAAGAATTCAATTTACTAATACTACGTGTTATAATTTCGCAGAATAAAAGGGCTATCAAAAACAATTTTTTTTTATAATAAATTATCTCATTTTGATAAACTAATAGAAAAATAATTGTAATTTATTATTCTGCGTAAATTTAGTTTGTATCTTTAAGATTCAATTGATGATGCTATTTTGTTTTTGTTTTGTTATTACTTTTGTACCTTACTTCTTTCTGAAAAAAAAATTTCATTTTTTTTAAATTTCGAACGTTTCTAAACTGCAATTAACATTTCATAGTTTTTCAAAGTTGCACGATAAATACTCTTTTTGGGACAAAATCAATAATAAAATTTTCATTAGTTAATCAAAAAAAAAATTTAGTGATTTATTGTCTATTAATTTCCATAGAATTCGATGAACACATTAATTTTATTTTATTTTTGTAATCAATTATACTGGTTAAAATATATCCATAAATTTCGGTTTTATCTTTTTTTTATTACTGATTATGTTCAAAAAATTATACATAACATAAATTGCACATACTTAAATGTTTGTATTGTCTTTCAATCAAAATATGTCAGAATATTTTGTTAGTAGTATTTTCTATTCCATTGTCGGCAAAGTGTTAAGTTGAAACAAAAGACTTTTTTTTTTCATTTTTTACATGCTATTATTACAAATCAAATAATTTGGTTCTAGATTAAATTTCTTTTTTATTTGAGTTATGGAAACAGCTTTAAACTTTGAACCTAGCATCGCAGCATAGATAAGATCCATATTTTTTTCCACCATCATCTTTATTGGATAAACATGCTTTTGTTTATTTTCAGAACCATCGTAAATTTCGTTCTTGTAACATAATCGAAGTTTATTTATCGTGTTAGAAAGACTCTTTGAAAGCAAAGCAACAAACAATATCTTATGAATACTGATGTCAGTTTATAGATAGAAAATTGTACTTACAGGACCTTCAGAGAAATTTACATAGCAAAAATAAACGCAATAGATAAAAATCTTTTTTGATTCAAATTTCGCATGTGATGTTTTGCTTCCTTATTTGAGAAATAAACTACTGTATGTAATAAGTTCAACAACAGTATCAAAAATCGAAAGAGAAGTTCTTTAAAGAAAACTAAAAATCAGCTTTTTGTTTGTATGTCTTTATTTTACAAAATTATTCAATAATCGTAGTATTCATGTTGCTTTTTTTCGTTTGAAAATATTGGTAATACTGACAAATTGATTCAAAAGTAAATTACAAGTAATTAATTCATTTTGAAAATTGGAAATAAAAGCATAAGTACAATTAATCATTTTTGATAGTTCAAAGTTGGTAGATCAAAAAAAGTATGAAAAAATATCATGTACAACGTCTACATTCATTATAAAATATATAGATTATTCAGTTATTAATAACCAATAATTTTTAAAGTGATACGGTCAGTCCAAAATCTTATTTTTAAGTGAAGACGTAATTATATTTGAATGCAACTATATGAACATATTTACAAAGTCAATGCGATTGTTTTTTCGATGATTAATCTGTATCAGGATTATGCTTCTTTGTTTTGTCTCTATTCCAGTAGAGCTCATTTAATAAATTTCCGAATTCCTCAAAATTGAAAAACTGCATTTGATCAACAAGGGACTCTTCTAGATTTTGCATAACCCCTGCGTTATTCAAATTGTTCTTTATCTTGTTCCAATCAAAGTTACTGGAAACATCTTCTTTCGATTGAGGTAATAAATTTTGAAGTTTATTGATAATTAATGCATTATAGTTTATCATTTCTAAAACTTCTATATTCTTGATGATTTCATCTCTGGTCCTGCCACTTTGAGAAAATTCATTGTCATATAATTGCTGGTCGAATTTGGTAAACTCAATAAAATTTGAAACATAATTTACAGAATTACCAGTGTATGAGCGAGATATGTTTCTTTCAGTGATATCCTTGATGTTGTTGTAAGTCACAGAAATCAAAATAGTATCAATTACTTCGTTTTGTAAATTTACTACATCTCCCACCCACTTAAAAGAGTCACGATTTTCATAAGTGAACAGCTCAGACTCAAAAAATGGATTTAACTTTAACAATGAATTAAGCATGGTCTCAAGGTTAGAGTTTAAATTCGATATTTCTCCAGAATATAAAAACTTATCAAGCTCTTTAGATTCGTTATCTTGTTCATTTGATTTATGTTTTAAAAAATAAACACCAGATCCAATAAAGTGTGGGGAATACTTGTTGAACAAATCCAATACACTATTTGAATTCATATTTGAACCATATTTCATGTTAGGATTTTTTGAAATTCTAGATTTGTTAAATGGCTTGCTTGTGTTGTTTTCTGATGTTATATTGTTTTTATTTGAAAATTTTGGAACACAACTTGTAGTTGGTTGAACACAAACCATTGAGTTTTGAAATAGGTTACTATTTTCATTATGTTGATTATTTTCAGTTGTATGATAATTATTAAATTCAAAAGGGTCAAGATTATTTGGTTTGAATATATCTAGTTTGCAAAGCTCAGGAATTGCAATACCAATCTGATAATTACAATTTTTTGGTTCATTTAAAAACTGAATATCTGCATTGTCATTTTTTTTTGAATTTGAAAATCCACAAAAGTATTGAACTTCGATGTTTCTTGGTAAACCATTCAAATCACAAATATCTCCATTACTTATAAACTCTTTAATATAATAACCATTCTTTTTGGAATCATAATTATATGATAATTTAAAATTTCTTTCATCAATTCGATCCAAGTTATTTTCTAGTTCCCCTAATTTATTTATAATTGAACGATCAGTAGAGTTATCCAAACTGTGGTGAATTTGATTAATCATATTACCATTACAAAATTGATAAGACCAAAATCCTGTGTTATAGTTCAAACAATTTTGAGTCTCAGAGTGTTGATTTTTATTAAATTTATTTATAATTTTGATACTTTCTCTCAAATTATCCTTCAAGTAATTTCTAAAATTAGTTTTGATGCTGTTGTTTGAAAATTCATTAATTGGTGAATCATTCAACTTCGGTATATAACATAAATTCGAGTTAAATTCGAATAATTCACCACTGTTGATTAAAGTTTCATTTTTCAGCACCTCATGATCAAATAAATCGTATGTTATGTAATTTATTGAAAATTTTTGATCATCTTTTGTGAATACAGCATTTGAAAATTTGATTAGAAATAAAAAATATATTATGTATATCATTATGCTGCGGTTGTTATTGTTGGTGTTGTTGGTGTTAACGCTGATATATGATTGTTTGATTATTAATTGTATCACGAATACAAATTTATAAAGTTGTTGTATATATATAAATTATATATATATATGTATATTGGAGAGTATCGAAAAAACACGCACCCAAGAGCAATTTCAATTTAAGGGAAACAAGTAAACTTTCGTTCCATCTTGTATGGAAATTCCGTATTGGCGGGAAATACTGAGTGCTTATATACATAACTGTATAGCTAATTGGATGGTTGTTAGTGCTAGTAGTGTTCAAATGTTTTTGATTGCTGATGTTCATCAAGATTAATTTATATATTATCGATTATCGTGTTGCATCATAAAATATTTCGATCTGGAATCGTAATTAGAAATTAAGGGTTCGACTTCGTTGTAGCCATAATACCGAATTTTGTTTGTTTGTGTCAAGAAGTCTCTTTTTCTTTTTCTAATTTTCTGCTTGTCAGTTGCTTTCTGTAACGACTCATCGTACAGTTCAGATATCCAAATTTGAGAGAACACAAAAATAAATGTGTCAATCAATTAAAAGCGTGAGATCTTGGGACTTCTGACATTTCGCAATACTTTCCACGCAACTTCAGCGAGAAAACGTGAAAATGTGAAAATGTGTAAATGGTTTATATAATATAAAGAAAACAAAAAAGAGAAATGCAATGGAGTTTATACTTGTTTCCTTCGATGTTCTGTGATATTTTACCTGTTCTGAATAGAGCATCACTATTTTGCACAACTTTCAAAGAGTTCCTGTTTTGGTATCGTCTTTCTCCATAGTTTTTGTTTGCTTTCTTCGAAAAAAAACTTATCAAAAATGTGTCAATTGAAAATAGTTACTCTTAAGTCCGATATCTTACGGCCACGATATAGACTCCAGCCAACTGACAATAACATTCAGTGTGCCCTGCTTTCTCTTCTCCTTTCGAATGAATTTACTCGATACCATCAGAATCCCCCCGACATCTC
This sequence comes from Tetrapisispora arboricola, assembly GCA_030557565.1. Taxonomy (NCBI): domain Eukaryota; kingdom Fungi; phylum Ascomycota; class Saccharomycetes; order Saccharomycetales; family Saccharomycetaceae; genus Tetrapisispora; species Tetrapisispora arboricola. Next base: position 267,635 of record JAKTPK010000141.1, on the reverse strand, counting down.
CGCCCACCGCCCCGCAAGAACACAACTTGTTTTTATTTCTTTTGTCTACCCCCTCCCCCCCAGTCTAATCTTTGCAATGACATATGTCTCTCGGGCCCCTCTATGTAATTATCCGCTGTCTCAAAAAAAAAAACACGCTTCATCCCTTAATTTTCTTTGTAAATTTAAACATTTTACCCGCTGTTTAGGGCCCCGTACACCCTAATTATAAATGCGGTTAGCCCTGTTTGCCCTACTATATATTGTGTCTTTATTTACGATCTAACACGGGTAATATGTATATTTGTTTTTTATGCTTCGTTTTTTTCATCAGCGTTCCAATATCACGTAAAATTTTATCTGAAAAAAAAATTTTCGATGATTTTTCAATTCATTTTTCATTGTACCATTATACCAGTATAATTTACTATTGTTTTGTTCTCTCATTCAATTATAATCAACATAAAATTATGTTACATTATTATAAAATATATTAATTGTAATAATGCTATAGAGATTTGTTTTATACGTTTCTTGTTTTTTCTATCTTTGTTTATTTTAAGGATTAGTTCTGCTGTATAAATTGAAAAACTCCATTAAAGAGAAACCCCAACAAGCACGTATATTCATCTACCATGGCTCCGCCGGTTTTGCGTCCAGAAAATGCCATTAAAAGAGCAGATGATTTGATTTCTGTTGGTGAAAGCCAAGCTGCCATCCAATCTCTGTTTGATTTCATCACTGCTAGAAGGATTAGATTTGCTGATCCTTCCCTTGTCGAACCAATCGTGATCAAGTTCTTAGAGCTAGGTATTCAATTGAAGAAAGGTAAAATGATCAAAGATGCTTTACATCAGTTTAAAAAATTAATTCAAGGTAATAATGATGGTTTGATTATTATTGGTTCTATTTCAAGAAAATTCATTACCATGATTGAAGCTAAAATTGTTGAAGAACATGAAAAATTAGCAGCAACTGATACATCTTCCATTTCAAAAGAGAATGAAGATTTAGAAGTTGGTGTCACCCCAGAAAACTTATTAAATAGTGTTTATTTGAAGGATTCCAATAACGTTGCTGGTTTCAATGACGAGGAAATTGCTACATGGTTAAGATTCACTTGGGAAGCTTTTAGAGCTGTTTTGGATTTACTTAGAAACAATTCTCAACTGGAAATCACTTATTCAGGTGTTGTTAACAGAACGATGCAATTTTGTTTGAAATACAATAGAAAGAATGAGTTCAAAAGATTGGCTGAAATGTTGCGTCAACATTTAGATGCTGCCAACTACCAACAAAACAAAAATGGTACCAACATTGTTGATTTAAGTGATAATGAAACTTTGCAACGTTATTTGGAACAACGTTTCCAACAAGTGAATGTTTCCGTTAAATTGGAATTATGGCATGAAGCCTACAGATCTATTGAGGATGTTTTCCATTTAATGAAGATCTCAAAGCAAACTCCAAAGGCTTCTACTTTAGCAAACTATTACCAAAATATGGCTAGTGTCTTTTTAATGTCTGGTGTTCAAAATTTGCACACTATTGCATGGAGTAAATTTTATGCTTTGTATTCCAAAAATCCAAAGGCTACTCCTGAAGATTTCAAGCAATTTTCTTCCATTATCTTGCTATCAGCTGTATCAAACTCACTAGATACTTTACCAACAATTGGTTACGATCCGCAATTACGTTTGTGTCGTTTGTTAGGTTTAGAATCCAAACCATCTAGAAAGGAAATTATTGACATCGCCACTGAAGAAAATATTTTTTCCCATGTCGACGAAGATGTTAAAAAATTATATGATATCTTAGAAGTTAATTACAATATTGATACTATCAAGAAGGATTTGGCTGAGTTGTTACCAAAACTAGAAACAAAATCTTACTTCAAAAACTATATCAAGCCTTTGAAAAACGTCATTGTTAGAAAAATCTTTGTCAGTGTTTCAGAAAGAGAAACCTCAATCAATATCGATAAATTATATGAAGAAGCTACTTTACCAGCTCCACTAAGTGATGATTATTGGGGTATTGAAAAGTCTTTATTACAAGCTGCTGTTGAAGATTATGTTTCAATTAAGATTGATCACAAGACTAACACCATTACTTTTGCTTCTGATCCATTTGAAATAATCTCCAAGACAGAGCCAGCTGTTGAAGAAGAAGAAGAAGTTGAGGAAGAAGCCGAAGAAGAAGCCGAAGAAGAAGCCGAAGATGAAGATACTGAAGCTCCAGAAGAAGTTGAAGAAACTGAAGAAACTAAAGAACAAGAACCAGAACCAGTCTTGACACGTACTCATTATATCCGTAAGAAGTTAACCGAATTATCCGCTGTTTTAGAAGGTTTGGATGAATTCAAACAAGCATCTTATATTCAAAAGGTTAAAATTGCTCGTGAAAACTTGATCTCAGAAACTAAAACAGTTATCGAAAATATCAAAAAGACCAATGAAGAAAGAATCAAAAGAGCTCAAGAACAAAAACAAAGATATTTAGCATCTGCTGCTGAAAGAGCTGAAGAAGATGCTGAATTAAGACAAAAAAGAATGTTAGAAGAAAGAACTATGTTAGAAGCTAAACTAGAAGAAGAGAATCAACGTCGTGTTATTGAAAAGAAGAAACGTGAATTACAAGAATTGCAAAAACTTCACATCAAAAATTTTATTGACACAATCAATGAAAAACGTCAAGTTGAATTGACTCCAGAAGAAACAGAAGGTTTAGACTTAGCAGGAATTAAGAGATTAGTTTTCCAAAAGGTAGCCAAGAATAAAACTGATTTAGAACAACGTATTGATACTGCATTACAAAAATTAGATCACACCGAAAGAGCTTACAGAGTTTCCGAATTACCATTATTAGCAAAAGAATCAGATGCATTAAAAGCTACCGATTTGGCTAAGTTTGAAGAAATCAAATCCAAGATTGTTGAGGCCGCTAAGGCTGAACATGCTGCTAAGATGGAAGATCATGAACGTCTTTCTATTGCGTTTGAAGACTTTAATGTTTTAAAGAATCGTTTGCAACGTTCTTATAACGAGAAATATGAGAAAACCATTAATGAGAATATGGATAAATTGAAGGCCGCTAAAGAAGCTAGAATAGCTGAAGTTCGCAAGCAACGTTATGATGAATTAGTTGCCAATCGTCAAGCTGAAATTGACGCCGCCAAAAGGAACGAACAAATTGCCAAGCAAGATGAGATTGCTCGTAAGCAAAGAGAATTGGAAGAAGCTGCCGAACAAAAGACTAAAGTTTCTGCTTCTGAAGCTGCAAGAAACTTATTTGGTAGAGGTGGTGCTGATGAACGCCAAGCTAAATTAGATGCCATGGCTAAAAGGCAAAGAGAAATGGAGGAAGCTGCTGAAAGAAAAGCTAAAGGAACTTCAAACTCCTCTGAACCTACTACTTCCACTCCTGTTCAATCAAACCAACCTTTGACATTCAAAGAAAAGATGAGATTAAAGAGAGAAGCTGCTGCCAAGAAATAAGTTAATTAGTAAATAGATAGATTATGTATTTTATTGTTGAAATATCTTCATTTAATTTAAAAGCATAACAATTATGCAATTCTCATTGGGTTTTTAATCATGATCACATGAAAACATGGTATAGTAATTATTATTCTTTTGGCAGCTCTCATAAACGAGTGACTTCTAAGATAGTTTAACATCATCACAAAATATTTCTTTGTATGAACTTTAATAAATAAAGTATTGAGATTCTAATGCAAATTTTTTTCATTTTAGATAATCAAAATTATATAAATTAAATATATATTATTGTACAAATTTTTTATTTTTGTTATGCAAGGGAGTCCAGTTTATGTTGTGATGAATTAACATTTCGATATCATCAGAATTAAACTAAAGATAAGATGATAGCAGCAATGGTGTAGAAAAAGTTCATAGCAGAAAATTTTTCAAAAGTACCAATGGCAGCACCATGAGATGAAGAGCTGGATTTAGATGATGATCCAGATATAGTTGAAGTTCTCATGGATGATGATTGAGAATGACCGGAAGTGCTAGAATGAGAACCAGAACTGGAGCTGGAACTAGCGCTAGAACTGGAACTCGAACTGGAAACTGGAACAGAACATTTGTAAGAATCACCTTCGATGGCACCATTAGAATGTAATTTGTTGATAGCAGAACAGGTAAAGTTTCCAGAAGTAGTTTCAATATCGGCACCACCTTTGACGGACTTTAATGAGCTTAGATCCAAAGTGTAGAAAGAACCTAAAACTTCCAAAGCACCACCAATACTGGTAACATTAGCAAAACCAGTAATAGATGATAGGTCAGTGTTATTTGCAATAACTAAAGCACCACCAATCTTAGTTAAATTTAGACAGTCTAAAGATGATAAGTTATTATTCTCTTCAAAAGACAAAGAGCCACCAACATTTGATAATTTGGATAGTGCTAAGGAATCAATTGTATTATTTAAAACTGAGAAAGAAGAGTTGACATTTTGCAAACTGTCAAAAGATAAGGATGAAACATCACTAATTGTGATATTGTTAGCCCAAATTAAATTGTCAAATGTAGCTTCAGTTTGTTTGTTGTTGGAAGATAAAACCAAAGAATTTGTGACATTTTTCAAAGAAGAATCTATCTCGGTTAAATATTTGTTGTTGTTAATATTAAATGTACTAACAGTTTGTAAGTTAGAAAAACCTTCGATGGATTCTAAAGTAGTGTCCGAAATAACAATCTCACTAGCACTTTGTAAAGTAGAAGTAAAAGTTTCTAAAGCTGGTAAAGTGATTAATTGAATGGAATCGACAGTGGATAAAGAACCAAAAGAGACAGAGTTTAAAATTGTTAATTGTTGTAAAATTAAACTGTCAGTAACCTCTTCCAAAGAGTCGGCAGCAAAAGTAGCTAAAGATGTAGCGTTGAAAATTTTTAAAGAACCATCAATTTTTTTAACGTTGGCAATTGCAGCGTTACCTAAATCACCAGTAATTGTTAAATCACCGACTAAGGTCTCACAACCAGAAAAATTGTCTAAATCTGTTTGAGCAGTAGCAGTTGCTTTTGAGGAACTGATGGTACATGAAGAAGGAATAGATGATTTAGAACTAGATGTGCTTGTAGCTCCCATAGCAGTGCTTGTTAAAGCAGCAGAAACCAAAACGTTTGAGAATTTCATTGTGATTCGATTGTTTTTTTTTGTTAATCAGTTATTAATTTTAACTTTTAGTTTATTTTTATTTTGCTTGGTCATATATTATAACAGAAATAATATAAGTTTAAGTCTGAACAAAAATAGTTTTAAAATATAATGAAAATTAGTAGTCTTTATATATCTGAATTATTTTTCATATCATTCAAGTGAGAATGACAAACAAAACCAGCTTTGCAATTTAATTTAAACGAATAATAGTTGCATTGTATCTCATCTGAAATTCTAACATACCAAGCCATGCATTTTAAAGATATATTAGAGATGTAAAAAATTACATCTCTAACAACATTGTGTGTTTTAATAGTTAGAAAGTTGCTGAGAAACAGTAAGTGGAAAACAACTTCAAAAATCGACTGAAAAGGTAAATTTTGGCTGACATAACTTACCACAAAGGGTAATTTTGCAAATAAAAAGTTTGTATTTTTTCTGGAAAGAAACAAAAAAAGAACCGTTTCTGTAGTGTTCCACTCGGAATCTCTTTGAGACGTGCGTAGCACAATCAAAAATATTTGAATGAAAAGAAAAACACGCTGAATGTTGTTGTTTTTTTCATTAAACTGTTACCCAAAACGGAAATGGACATCGCAAAATAAATAAAAACTATCAATGACAAAGACATAACTTGTGAATACTTGAGGGTTGAGTAATATCATTAACTAATTGTTCTAAATGCAAGAATCATTGAATGATTGGATGATTGAGTGATATTGTGAGAAAAAGATGATGATGGATGTCAATTTAATCACAGCAAATTCGCAATATGAACATTCATCGATCAAGAGATCAAGAGTATTATCATTTACACACACAAACACAAACAAACCCACACATGAACATAAGTTGCTCTCATTTACCCTTACTTACCGTGTGACATATCATGTGTTGTTTCATTCTGTAACAGCCGATGACAAAAAAAAACTTTTCAAGAATTTTCTCCTAATCTGTAGTAGCCGAACATAGTATACGACGGACCTGTACTAACTTGATACTCAAAGTTACTGAACTGCTTGTTGTCGTGGTATATATACTGTACACATATAACACACATGCATATATAGTGTCTCATATGTGTATGATATGTGCCATTTATAATAGAGAGACATTGGTGATGAGATTATGTGAAGAGTCGCTCTGAAAAAAGGTCAATGAAGTTCCTTTGTAAAGGCAATAATTGATGATCTATAATCACAATAAGTTAATATTCATATCACACTATATATATATATATATATATATAAGCTGCTGTTCACGTTGATACTTCTTTTTTATTGCTTTCTCTTTCTAGCTTCACTGACATGCTTATAACACCATTCCATGATGAAATCGTGAAAAAATATTTTTAAAAAAAAAATTATGCGATTATTACTAATGTATTTTTTTACGGCTTTGGAATAATTAATTTTTTTTTGTGAACTTTTTAACACATTCAATATCACTAAAATCTGTAACTTTTATTTATTTGATCTTTATTTTGAGTATTGTTAATTATCTTCCTTGGATTTTCAAACTCAGTTTCTATAACTAATATATTGTGTTATCGAATACGATTATTACATTATTTGTGATTTAGATGGATGATAATTCAAGAAACCTTAAATATATATAGATAAGTATCAAAAACATCAATAAAAAATAAGGATTCAAAGAAAGAAAAAAAGTAAATATTTTACAAGGTTTTTTTGTCACATCTGTTTATTTAATTTCCAAGAACAATTAAATATTCAAAAAAAATACCATATTATTATAATTCTGAACTTTTTTTTTTTAACAGAAAAAAAAATTCAAAGCTATAAATTATAATATATTCATTCATACACTTATTTAAACAAAAGAAAAAACAATGAGTAACCGTAAAAGTACAGCAGCCAGTCTTCTATTACGACAATATAGGGAACTCACGGATCCAAAGAAGGCAATACCTTCCTTTCATATCAACTTGGAAGACGACTCCAATATTTTTGTCTGGAATATCGGTGTAATGGTATTGAATGAGGATTCTATTTATCATGGTGGATATTTCAAAGCTCAAATGAGATTTCCTGACGATTTCCCATTTTCTCCTCCTCAGTTTAGATTCACACCCGCTATTTATCATCCTAATGTTTATAGAGACGGTAGATTGTGTATTTCCATTTTACATCAGTCCGGTGATCCTATGACTGATGAACTGGACGCCGAAACCTGGTCACCTGTTCAGTCTGTTGAAAGTGTTTTGATTTCTATCGTTTCTTTGTTAGAAGATCCAAATATATCCTCTCCTGCAAACGTTGATGCTGCAGTTGATTATAGAAAAAATCCAGAGCAATATAAGCAAAGGATTAAAATGGAAGTAGAAAGATCAAAACAAGATATACCAAAAGGTTTTGTCATGCCAATGAGTGGAGATAAGGCTTATATCTCCATGAACAATCAAAACAATAAAAACATCATTAATATGAATAATAGTAGTAGTACTGTTGTTAGTGGTAATGATAAAGGCAATAGCAATATTAGTTCTAATAATAACAAAACTGGTATTAGTAACAACGACATCAATACCGGAAATAATCAAACACAAGATTTTACTACTGAAAATGACATTAACAATACCAATCAAAGTACGGTTACTGATCATGATAGCATAAATTTATTAAATAATCAAACTAATAATAGTAATAACAGCATTAACGATAGCATAAACAGCATTCAAAATTCAAATTCAAATTCAATTCAAGCTAATATTTCGGCAACTACTCATAATTTGGCTGATAATTTTTGGTATGATAGTGATTTAGACGAAGATGACAGCATGGATATTGAAAATAATTTGGGAGGTAATGATGATATCTATGGTGACGATATTAATGACGATATTTACAATACCACTGATAATAAAAAATTAAATCAAGAAGCTCTGATATATGGTAAAGAAAATGATGATATATACAACTATAAAGGAAACTTTGAAGATGACGAAGATGAAGATATTGGCTATTATAATGATAATGACGATGAGGATGATAGCATCGATAATGAGAGTGTGATGGATAGAAAACAACCAAAAAACACACATGCTGAGTTAGATGACGGGCAAAAGGTCTTACAATAACTTCTAAAAATTACCCCATTTTTGATACCGACCAACTATCTGGATCACATTACGTATTGCTTTGTTTTTAATATCTTATAGTTATTGTTATAAACTAACAATTTGATTATTGTTAAGATATTTATCATTATAATTTTATAAAAAAATTTCTAAAAAATAATTTTACTTTAATCTTCTGCTGCATACTTACACAAAAATAATTGAAGGCACTATTTATTGGTTTTGTTTTTAGCAATATTGTTTTGTTTAACCATCTTTAATCAGTTAAGGAAATTTTATTTGAAATTGAGACTTCTTCTCCATATCTAACAAGTCGTATTTCAACTCTTTTATACCCAATATCTTATTCATTGAGTTTTTTCAATAAACTTCTTTATTTCTTCTTGCCTTTTATAGCGAAAAATATATAGAAGCAATGAAACATTTTGGTTTCTAAATTTTGAAAACAACTCTTGATACCAAATGTATAATATAAATTAATAATAATTATATTAATTCATTGATGTTTAAAGATAGGTACAAATATTTATTTGTTTGTTTGGGTTTTTGAAGTTTTAAGGTTGGATTATACTGAAGATTAATTCATACCTTCGAACAAACTTAAGCTAGGAAATAAAAAATCATGCTAAACTCCACAAATATCAAAGAAATCTTAGAAACATCTTTGGAGTCAATATCGCTACCAACTATTTCATATGAATCGGATAAACTACAATCTGCAGCACTATTATCGTCCATAACAGGCTCTGTATTATCATATGCCATGTCAGCTGGCAATGAAAATGCGCAAGAGACCCTGGATCGTCATTCAATCAATAATTTAAAGGTTATGAGTTTATTAATCAAAGATAAATGGGTTAATGATGAAAATAATCAATCAGACCAACCTTCAGCTAGCTGTTATTATTTTGAAATACCAAAAGAGATATATAAAGATCTCGATTTACAATTAAACCCAAATGAAACATTAGATACAAGAATATACACATATGAGTTGGAACAATTACGTGCATGCGTAACGCATATACCAAAAAGTGATTTATTATTATTATTTATTAGTAATAGAGATTATCCATATGGATTATTGGTTAAGAAAATAAAATACACTTTACTTTCATTCAAGAGTTTATATCAATATAAGTTGGATTAAATAATGTAAATACTAGTGACAAAAAAAATTAAGCCTGTGTTATTTTAATCATCTTGTTTTCAATAATTCTATATCACAATGACCAACAATTGAAATTGCTTCTCAATAAGGCCTGCCGTAAAATCTAAACTCATCAACAGCATACATTTAAGATAGATATAAAAGTGTTCTTTTATCTCAACGTCACTGTCAACTTGATCAATTCTTTCAAGTTCAATGACCTTAAAATATACCAAAAACTTTTACCCTGTTTCGTCGCGAATTTATATAGTGTACAAAAAAAATTTTGTATGTAAAAATTCTGAATATCCCGGTCCTTCTATACCTAATAATTAAGAAATCAAAACAAAAAATAATACACGTAATATAAGAACTCACGTCTAACTCTCTACCTTGAAAATTCATTTCTATTATTTAATGAAGACTTGATTTGAGTAATATATGTATCTAATCTGTAGTTCTAGTTTTTGATTTTTAGTCAATATTTTCAATTATTCGAAAATATAGTATTGGTTCAATAAAGAAGAAAAAGCTCATAAAATTATTGTTTTATCTTTTGGTGTTACTTTTTGTTGCCTTCTACTTTTGCTAGTATAGATTGGGTTTGGAACAGAATTCAAAACAATACTAAAAAAAATCAAGATATTTCCAATCATTACATATCAATAGCAAGTAAGCATTTTTCAGTTATTTTCTTTCTGATTTTTCATTTGATTAACTTTTAACAGTCATGATATCGCCGACGAAGGTTGTGAACAGATCGCCATTGAAAGCCACTGATGCAAACGCAAATCCAAATCCAAAACCTCTGCTTGAAACAAAAAATAAGAATAATCCTTCAAGCAATACAATTGACATGTTGAAGCCTATTTTGAAGAAGAGATCTTTGGAAGGTTTTGATATATCGAATACACAAGAGATTAAAAAGAAGCTAAAAATTGAGAGAAATAGATCAATTGAAGGAGCGGTGGTACAAAACAATAATATAGTGGTAACATCTAATACATTTAATGATAAAAACAACAACGACAACAACAACAATAATAATAATAATAATA
>JAKTPK010000141.1:243156-257108 GCA_030557565.1 Tetrapisispora arboricola | reverse complement strand
TAATAATAATAATAATAATAATAATACAAATAATAATGATAACAGAGTGCATAAAATCAGTAATGAAGATAATAAAATTAACAGTAAACAAAATAAAGTGTCTCTAAATGAACTAATAGAATGGCAAAATAATTGGAAAAAAATAATGAAAAGGGAGTCAAAAATATATTTTGATACTGCTGATGAAACTGATATAAACAAATATATAAAAGTTAAACTTGAAAAAAAAAAAGATCTTCTCAAAAAAGGCTTCCTATTTTTAGGTGCTCAGATTTCACAATTTTTTGATACCAGTGTGACTATTGTCATAACAAGGAGGTCAACAGATAAACTACACATTCTACCAGATACTGATGTTCTATCACGAGCTAAAAAGAACTATATGAAAGTGTGGAACTATGAAAAATCAACCAGATTTTTGAAAAATTTGGACGTTGATTTGGATCAACTCGAAAAGAATAAAAATAATTTGTTAAATACAACTACATCTTTATCCAACCTATTGCAAAATGAAAAACTTTATGGTCCTTCTGACAGAGATCCAAGGACAAGAAGAGATGATATTCATTATTTTAAGCATTCATATGTTTATATGTATGATTTATGGCAAACATGGGCTCCTATCTTGACCTTAGAATGGAAATTACAAGAGTTATCAGATTCTAACAACTTACCATATCCTACATTGAAATATGGTACATTTGGAAGATGTCCATTTATTGGAGATGGCTCATGTGATGAACTTTCATACAAACGTGTAGTCAAAAGATATACACGCGATAAGTCAAATAAATCATATGCCTTAAGATTGAGGCAACTATACCAGTATCATGCTGATCCTAGTGCTGATAAAACCCAATTTGTCGTCATTCCACACATTTGTTTGGATTCTAAACAGTGTTACTATAAATGGCAGCAGCTTTTGACAATGTCACACCTCAAAGAAGAGAACGAACATTGTAACGGCAAACATTCCAATCCATTGCTTTTAAACTCAAAGTCCGTTGATAATGCTCAGCTAACTGAAAAAAACACGGCTGAAAAAGTTGATAAGGAGGCAGGAGTGGAAGATGAAATCACCAAAGACAAAATCACAGAATTAGAAACTAATGATGCTTTAGATAACAAAGCGTTGACAGAAAATAATAATGCGAATCGTAGAGAGCCTGTACCAACTTTGGCAAGAAAAAGTTTTAGTAATCTCTCAATTAACCATCAAAAGCTGTTGGCTTCGTTAGCAAGACAAGAAACAGAAGAATTTCCTAATGACTTGTGTAATACTAAGGTAGATGACAGATTTCCACAAGAGATCAAAGCAAGTGGTATTCACCAATCTAATGATGTGGCCACATCATTTGGTAATGGGCTAGGTCCAACTAAATCAAGTGTTATGAGTAAGAATCTAAAATCACTGAGTAGATTTGTAGTTGACAGAAAACTTGGAGTATCAAACAAAGCAAATTCTCAACAACTTCCCAACAAAAAATTATCAGCACAGCCTGATACTATTTCGAAAAAACCAACTATAGAAACCAATTTCAGCGTTGTTTCAGAACTCCAAAGAGAGAAACATCATAATAATAAATCATATTCAGAAGAAAAAGCACCTACAAAAGAACAGGCGTTGAAAATAGAACACCAACATCAGAAACCGATTAAAGAACTAACTATTATGAAGAGTTCAGGATATTGTGAAAATTGCCGTGTTAAATACGAAAGATTGGACAATCATATCAAGTCGGAAAGACACCAATCTTTTGCTTTGAACGAAATGAACTTTGAATCCATCGATAGCCTAATCTCCCAACTACATTTTCAATTTTAATAGCTAAAATAGTAATTATCACTTGCAACTTCTGACGTGCCGCACGCAATAGCATTAACCAAACATCTACTTATATAGAGTGTAAATTATAATTAGATCACTAGAGTAGATTACAATATATACGTCATATAATATAATCACTACATATTTAATTACTTTTATCCTGCTATTGGGATAAATTGTTCGGCCATGAAGCTCACCTCATGATAATTTTCGGAAATGTGTTTTTGTAATTATCTGAAGAGACTTTACATAGGTGTTGCTATTTTAACATCTATGTAAAGGCATCTGTTTTGAAATTTGCCATAGTTACATTCAATATAGTGTTTGAAGTAGTTTTCGTACAACCCTTCAATTTTACATCTCTCTCTATTTTGGATGTAAGATAATTTAGAATTATCATCAAAGACGTCATAAAAGGAGTTGTTTAAATTTCTTATTGTATTCACGTTGTTAAGATAAACTTCTTCTTCATTTAATATCTTGTCATATTCACACCACCCTAACCGAATCCAATAATAACAGTGAGGGCATAAGGCATGCATTCTCTTAAATCCACCATTTATGGTGCTTGAATAGAACTTCAGTGGTTCAGGTATCACCTTGGTCTCTAAAATCGCAAATATATTTCTGGAAAATTCTTTTAACTTAATATTTTGTTTGAAACATGTGAGAAACTCTTTGGTCCGTATTTGTTCTATTGACATGATATTTGGACAGTCTTCAGAATACGTGTATCTATTTATTTCTGTTAAAATACCATGGGCGTAGAATAAATGTTGAAAGTACTTTTCGCATGGCAACCAATTGACACCATGACAATATCTGCATAAAAGTTCTTTGGCGTTTTTGTTGTTTTGATAAGTTGCACCTTTGTACCTCAAATACCTATAAGATAAAATATTGTAGCTATTAAAACTAAAGTTATTGAAATTGTTAAGTACCGATGATGTCTCGCAAGATGACGGTGGGCATTTGTAATTTTTTTTCAAAACATATCCTTGATCGTTATACCTTTCTTTCATCCATTTTTTCATTTGATGGTGTTGGGAGCATCTTGGTAAAAAGATTAAACTTTTAAAGTTTTTATCTTTAGTTTTAGCGAGAAAATTATTATACGAACTTAAATCCTGATTGGATTCATGATTTATGACCTCATGGTTTTTCAATTCGTTTTGTGGATTTAATTTTAAAATGCTATGTCTGCATAATAGATTCATATTTGAAATATCAAAAAACATTTGACGCTTTGTATCAACAATTTTAGTATGACTTAAGTCAACAGTATCAGGAGGGCAAAAAAACTTTGACAATGGAAGTCTGGAAACTTTATCATTATCAGTTGGAAATCTTGACTTCCTTCTAACAGAGCTATAGTTAGAACTGTTTATGGACATATTAGTTTTATCCTTCAATATGAAAAGACTATTGGAGAAGGAAGACTTGGAAGTGTTAGGCCTGCTGGCATTATTATTGCTGAATGAAAGAACAGGCGAATTGTTTTGTTTTTCTGAACCAGTATTTTTGACTTCAAAAAATATAGAGCTTGAACTAATCCAGTTATCAACATAAAAATTGTTTTTATTATTGAGCTGAGCAAATAATGTAAAGCTATTTTCCATCATTTTGGTAGTATGGGTTTTAAAGCAAATATTTTAGATTTAATTTATAGGTCCTTTGATTTTTATTGCACTTTTTTAATGCTAAATACTTTCTTTTTCTCTTATTTTTGACTATTCGTTAATAAATGTGTTAAAGATTCATCAAAAGAAACAATGTTAATTTGTGAAGACTTGAATTTTGAAAATGTTCGATTGTATATATATAATCTAACTTTTTTATTTATTATTTAGTGACGTTAACGTACTTCCTAAAGCGACGTTATTTTGTGACAAGGTTGCAAATACCGAATTTAAGAAAAAACATGCCAAACATAAAATTTCTTGCTAGCACACATATTATCTGCTTATTTTCCCTAACAAATCTTGAAAACAAAAGTTTTCCTAAATAATGAAATATAGCTATGTATATGTTTATTTGAAGAGCATTATACGGTTGATACGTTCCCGTAGTAAAGTTATCTTAGACTGAATTTTTCAATATTCTTCATATATCAGTACTGTTGATCAATGATGAAATACAAAAACTATTTATTGAGTTTATATAACAAAAATGCTTTGATTCAGAAGTTTAACCTACATTCACTAACATCATGGCTTCATTTGTTGTTGTTAACAGAAAATATTTACTGAAATAAAGACAATATTATTTATTAGTTTTTTTTTCAACATCAAATTAACATTACTAAGTTTAATTCATGCATATTACTAAATTTTTCTTCAGCAGGAATATTTTCTGATCTTTTAAACTAGGTCTATATCAAAGTGACAAATGCTCTGTTTATACTATAGCTTTAGCTATTAACAAATGGATTGAGTGTTCTACATTGTTCAAGTCTTTCTTTTTATTATAATTTCCATTCGTTTAATAACAAATACGAGTGCATAGTAAAATATTTTTTTAAAAAAAAGTGTCGGTAATGCTACTAAGTAATAATGAAAATTAGTTGATAAAACCAAAAAATTGAAAAATTGAAGATTAAGAAATTGAACAAAGGTTTGAAAATAATTTTTACTTCTTTGTAATTTATTGAAAATTGGGATGGTAGTTTTAGTATAGACACTACAGATACATACACCTATATAAAGGTTGATATTTTTATTTTCTTTTTTTTCTCTCTCCTTCTTTCTTACTCTAATTTTTATTCATTGATAATCTGTTTTCAAATTGATACTCTTTGAACAATTCATACATCTAAGAATCTTGATAGAATTTATCTATATAAAAACATCACTTAAAAACCATATCAATTGATCATGCAATCAGTAGACCGTTCGAAGTTTGCACCATTGAAAAATGATTTGATACTTAGAGCCGCTAGAGGTGAAGTTGTTGAACGTCCACCATGTTGGATTATGCGTCAAGCTGGTCGGTATTTACCGGAATATCATGAAGTCAAAGGTAAACGTGACTTTTTTGAGACTTGTCGTGATGCTGAAGTTGCTGCAGAAATCACAATCCAACCTATTAGACGCTATAAAGGTTTGATTGATGCTGCTATCATTTTCAGTGATATTTTGGTTATACCGCAAGCGATGGGGATGAAAGTTGAACTAATCGATGGTAAGGGTCCTCATTTTCCAGAACCGCTAAGAACACCAGCTGATCTTCAAAGAGTTTTGGATTATAAAGTGGATGTATTAGAAGAGTTAGATTGGGCCTTTAAAGCAATCACATTAACCAGAGAAAATTTGCAAGGGGAAGTGCCTTTATTTGGGTTCTGTGGTGGTCCATGGACTTTGTTGGTATATATGTCTGAAGGAGGAGGCTCTCGTTTATTTAGATATGCAAAAGAGTGGATAAATTTATACCCAGATTTGTCCCATAAACTATTGCAAAAAATTACCGATGTTGCAATCGAGTTTTTAGCTCAACAAGTTGTCGCAGGTGCTCAAATATTACAGGTTTTTGAGAGTTGGGGTGGCGAATTATCATCTGTTGATTTTGATGAATTTTCGTTACCATACTTGAGACAGATTGCTGATAAAGTTCCAAAGAGACTAGTTGAATTAGGGGTCATTGAAAAAGTTCCAATTACTGTTTTCGCGAAAGGTTCATGGTACGCTTTAGATAAACTATGTGATACCAACTTTAATACAGTATCCTTAGACTGGTCTTGGGATCCAAAAGAAGCTGTGAAAATCAATAACAATAGAGTTGTTTTACAAGGTAATTTAGATCCAGGAGTGATTTATGGTTCTAATGAAATAATAACTAAAAAAGTTCAATACATGATTGAAAATTTTAACTCTGAGAAGAAAAATTACATTGTTAATTTTGGTCATGGTACTCATCCTTTCATGGATACAGAAAAAATCAGATTCTTTTTAGAAGAGTGTCACAGAATTGGTTCTCAATAAGTATATGGCATTGGTTAATGAAAATTTACTTAATAAATACTTATATTGCTTCGAATCTGTAATACATAAAAATATGGGATTATTTATTCTTGTAAATAGTGCAATATTATATAACTATATCTATGAATATAAATTTAATTCTGAAATGCCTTGACAGAGTTCAAATGTTCTCTAATTTACCTTCTTTTAAAAAGGCAAAAGATACGGAATCTAATTTTTTTGGCAGTACTTCATTCAAAGATGATTCATTACGATAAAATTTTGTAGACATATCTATATGCTTATAACCAGCCAGACACTTTTTTATTATGTTTTTTTTCTCTTTTTTTTCCATTTTTTCTCTTTCTTCAATAATCTTTTGAGCTTCTAAAGCACTGGTCCATGTGATTTCTGAATTAGTGGTAATTGAAATATCTCCAGTTGAAGAGTCATCATCTTGAATAGCATCAGCATCGTATGAAGAAAATCCATCGCAATCACATATCAAGTCGTGCGTGTTGGATTTTGAATCGGTGTTTATTGTGAACAAATCTTTCAAATCTTCCTGGTTAAATAAATCATCATTTTTATGATTTCCAGAACTGTTATCTTGATCACTTAAAAATTGTTGACTTAAACTATTTTTCATCAACTGTCTCTGAAAGATTTTTTCATCAATACAGCCTGTTGTAATCAATCTGTAGATATGACATTTTTTTGTTTGACCGTCTCTATGAATTCTTGACATGGCTTGTAAATCAATAGCAGGGTTCCAATCATTATCGAACAGAATTAATCTAGATGCTCCAATTAAATTTAACCCTACCCCACCTGATTTTGCACTAAGTAAAAAGCCAAAAATGTTCTGACTTCTATTGAAGCTTGTTACTATGGAATCTCTTTGTTTATTGGGGGTTGAACCATCTAATCTACATGTTGTCATGTTTCGAGAACGCATGATATTTTCTAATATATCTAAAGTTTGTGTATAATTAGATACAATTACAACCTTTTCATTCGTTAAAATTCGGATATGTTCAAGTAACTCTATAAAAACTTTTAGTTTACCAGAATCTAAAACGTTATGAAATTGCGACTTACTGCTATTGTTTTTCAGCTTTGATTGAAAATATGAATCTGAATTAATGAGACTAGGAGAATTGCATATTTTTTTAAATAAGGTGATAAGTCCCAAAGATGAAGTAAATGTCAAATTGTTAAGATCGAGATGTGAAATATTTAACATTTCAGAAAATGCATTTAATTGAACTGGAGTTGGCTTACAGAATAAAACAATATCATTTTTCGGGGGTAAATATCTTGTGAGCAGAGAATTAGTCCTTCTTAACACAAATCTTTTCGTGATATCTATAATTGCTTTCGACTTATCTAAACCTTTATTAATAATTTTGTCATTATATCTGTTATTAACATCTCTAGCTCTAGTGATTGGAGTAATAAAATTTTTTTTGAAACTATTGAAACTGCCTAAAATACCTGGATTGATGAAATCTATAATAGTAAAAAATTCATTAAGATCATTTTGTATTGGAGTTCCGGTTAAAATAACCTTACTGTCAACATCCAAAGAACGTAATGTATTTAAAATTTTCGAAGAGCCATTCTTTAACCTATGGCCTTCATCGCATATTATCATATCTACATTAGATTTATTTTCAATAAGTTCTTCCCCCACGCTCAATATTTTTTCATAGCCTATAATTAATACTTGGTATGTTCTTTGAACTTTGAGAAAATTTCTGACATCCATTTTGTCTTTTGATGAGTTATTTTTGGGTGATAAAGTAAGAACTCCAATTGCATTTTGACCCAACCATTTATTAAATTCTCTTTTCCAGTTTCCAATCAAGGTAACAGGACATGCAATTACAAATTTTTTGTAGATTCCATGTAATGGTACACCAGATTGCGACACTGCAACCTTTGAAGGATATGCCGTTTGTTTGAATAATGTCCATATCAATGTAATAGTCATCAATGTTTTACCAAGGCCCATTTCATCAGCCAAAAGACAGCCTTTGATATCTGAATCATACTCCAACAGTAATGATTTTGAGGTATTATCATTTGGAGAATCTTTATATGTAACATTTGGAACTTGAAATCCCATGATACAGTCATACATGAATTTGACCCCTTCTCTTTGATGAGGCCTCAACAATTTTCCAATAATCGGATCTACAATTACATCGACTACACAATTTTCAGTTTTGTTCATAATTATGGGATTTTCTATTTTGCTTATATCAAATAACGGTAAAAATTCTTTACTTTTTTTATTGAGAGTAATAGAGTTCAAATTTGTCATTTCAGAATAAGATTCAGATTTCAACAATGCTGGGCGGAATGGAGTTATTGTCTTCTTTATGAAGAGTTGAGATAAGGGCACTTGATGATTAATTTGGTTATCCTTTGATTTGTTTGTGAATAATTTAGCAAGATCCTTCGGATTGATATATTTTGATTTGTTTTTGGGAGCATCCATTGTAGAATTCTCGATAGTAGTGCCTAGAGAACTGTCTGAAGTCAATGATTCATTAGAATTTTCTTTGGATGATTTTCGTGTATCAGAAATAAACTTAGTTCCATCCATTGCCATTGAAACTCTTTCAAGATTATTTCCAAAAATTAATTTTTTTGCTGTTTCAATTTCTTCTTCAGCCTCAATCTTATAATCAAGCTGTAATTCTAGGGCTCCTATAGTAAATATCTCATCAAAAAGTTCTTTACTTGATGTTTTGAGGTCGACACCTGATAGCAATTTACCATTTTCATCATAAAAAATTAATCGGTTGTTAGTTTTAAGTAAACAAAACCCATCGTTAGTCCAAACTTTATTTTTTTTCTGTGATTTCTTTCTGTATACTGTTGCAAAAACGATCGAAAAAGTGGATGATAAATTCACTTTATTCTTTGGGGGAGAGACTTTTAACCTCTTTTCTCCAGAGAAATTACTAACAGGACTGTTTGCTTGGGACCTTTTCAGTTCATTAACTTGTGAAGTCGATATTTTAGCTTTTGAATCAACCGGTGATGAAGAAACAACTCGCCTTGGAGGTTTAAATGGTTTATTTTGAAACTTAGGAATGTTCATTTTGAGTTAAATATTCACCTCTGTATATAACTAGGTGATCATTTACAATTGTTGATATCGAAGATAATCCAAAATCCATCATTTAGATTCTGTAAAAATAAAAACAGACCTTTATGGTACTAGATCTTTTAACTTTCAATAAAATTGTTCGAAAGTAATCAAAAAAACATATTCGTGATGATTTTGATTGTATTTAAAAATTAAGCGCGGAAGACTAATAATTATACATCAGTACTTTTTTCAGAAAGTAAAAGTAATATTAAGATTTCATCAAGAACAAACAACGTCAGATAAATAAATATAGATATAAGATCTATATAATTGTTCAACAAATTGTTGAAAATGATGTATTAAAATAATCTTTAATATATTTGATTTTACCGTTATGTGATGTTATGTAAAATGATTATTATTTAACGCATTGAAAATTTAAAGAATGAATATGCAAATGGACTGTTTTTTGGTGTATTTTTTGTGAATGAATGCTGAATGAATGTATTTTAGAGGTATGATGAATGCATGTTTTTTAGTATATTTTGGCCATAGATGTTTGAGTATTGCAATCAATGAGATTGTAAATGTAATTTTCGAAATTTATTAAGGTTAACATGATTAAAATTCCAGTTCTGTTCTTTTATTATGATCGATGTTGGCGAAAATTTCCTTATTAACATCGACCACACCAAAATTATCAGTTATCTTCACCCATTTACATATTTTACGTTTATCATCTGGGATTTCCAAAATTGCTTTTTTGGATAAAATGATATCATTATCATCATCCTCATAATATTCAGTATATTTATTGTTGTGATTGTCAAATTCAAATTCTTCATATAGGAAATCTCTTATAGATACTGATGCAGTTATTGAAAATAATGAGGATATGTTTGAATCCACAGTATGTGCGCTGAAATTTGAATCAATGGAGCTTGATTTGTGATGTTTATCTTTTGATATATTTCCCTCTAGCTTATCGTCAACATGTTTTTTATCAACACTCAAGTGTTTAATAGCTAAAGAATAATCATTAAGCAGACTTTCATCCAAAAATGTACTCTGCCTTTTTGTTTTTGTCCTTGTCTTGTGTGTTGAAATACTGTTTGTGTCACCAAGCATCACCTCAGAACTTTTCAACTCAGTATTTTTTAAATGAGTCTTATCCGAACTTTCTGCAGATAGACGTCCATTATTCTTGGATAAGTTTTTATTGTCAACTTTCGAGGATTTTTTGAAAGCTTCACTATAGTTAGAGTCAGAGCTACTCAAATCGAAAAAATTCGAATGCCTCCTCTTACTCTCTTTAGAGCTGGAACTTGTTTTCTTATTAAACCTAAGCATATTTTGGTATATTGATGGACTTTTACAGTCAGTTGTCGTCAAGAAATTCAGTATCTTTAGCTCTAATCACTGAGTGAGAAAATTCTCAGTAATTTGTAAAAACTTGTTTCAAATTGACAATCAAATTCCAATTAAGAATGTTACATTTATATACTAACGCTTTATATATATATCGTTGCAATTCGTTAACATTTAAGGAAACATAACCTTTGATCTAGACTTTGAATAAATTACTATTACATTGAGACGCCAAATTTCAATCCTGTTGAATTTTTTTCAGTTAAATAACATTATATAATACAATCTATCAATTACCACATAGTGAAGATTAAGAAATTCACATAGCATTTGCTCAAAACTCAAGGGAAAAAATTTCAATAAGATATCTGCATGAGGTATAAGAACTTAAAAAATATGACTGTAATGTAATGTAATCACAATAATATTTTTAGTAATCAGAGCAGAGAGTAAAATAGAACAGTTGACTTATATTGATTATAACGAAACTTGAAAACCTTGAATATGTCTTAGATCTTTTTTGCCTGATATCGTTCTCTTTCTTTTCTTGTTTTAATTCATTTCGATTAATTATTCGAGAATTAACTACATTAGGAAACAATTCTTAAAGCCAACGAAATATTTTTTTTTTTTTTTTGACAAGAAAGTAAAGAAGGGAGATACGCTGTACAGGTTAGTCGCAAACAAAATGACATGTATGTGTAAATTACTCTTTAATTAATGAACACGACACACACCATATATAATTTCAATTCAATAACAAAAGGTATTGCAGTATAGCACTTAATCTGAATTTTGAAAGCTGAATTTGTATTGCACAGCAATACAAAATTTTCACATCTCGAAAATTTTGACTATATTTAGACTGAGATCGCGTTATATCGTATAAACCTATATATATTCACTCTGTAGATTGAAAAAAATTACCAAAATAGGTTGTCAATTTTAGGTTTTCTAATTTAAAAGATAACTTTTTATGTTGCTGTTTATGATAATATGATCAATACGACCAACTTAGCACAATCGACTTATGTGTGTACGTACTACAGTAACATCTCATTTTTCCTCTATGAAAAAATCACAATTATATGATAATTACAATTTTTAAATTTCATTTTTAAAATAGTAATAGGTGTTTTAAAACATTCTAATTCACATTGAAGTTTGAAATAGAGTAATAAGTTAAAAAATATAACAAACGGTCCGATTGTAGCGGTTATTTCTTCCTACTATAAAAGTCATAATAGTATATATGTTATTTTTTTTATTAGTTTATATATTCAGTTATGTATATATAAAAAAAATAATGACATCTTAAAACATGAGAGTAATGATTGGAGAAAACAAGTTTTTAACTAAATAATTTTTTTCATAATGGAAAAACTTAGTTTCTGGAGTTGATGATGTCAATGAATTCTGGCTTTAGAGAAGCACCACCGACTAAGAAACCGTCAACATCCTTCTTGTCCTTGAAAGTGACAGCGTTGGAACCGTTAGCAGAACCACCGTATAAGATTCTGGTTTCTTCAGCAACCTTGTCACCTAATTTAGAAGCTAAGTACTTTCTGATGGAAGCGTGGATTTCTTGAGCATCTTCTGGAGTAGCAGCTAAACCAGAACCGATAGCCCAGACAGGTTCGTAAGCAATAACGACGTTAGTCCAGTCCTTGACTTGAGCAATAACGGCATCTAATTGTTTTTGAACGACCTTTAAGGTAATACCAGCCTTCTTTTCTTCCAAAGTTTCACCAATACATAAGATGACCTTGACACCGTTGTCTAAAGCAAACTTAGTCTTTTCAGCAATGGTAGCATCATCTTCGTGGAAGTAGCTTCTTCTTTCAGAGTGACCTAAGATAACCCATTCAACACCTAAGTCCTTTAATTGGTCAACAGAGTTTTCACCAGTGTAAGCACCAGAACACTTGAAATAAGTGTTTTGAGCACCAACAGAAACTTGCTTCTTGTGGACTAAAGAAGTGGTGTAGTCTAAGTAAGCAGCTGGAGGACAGATGACAACTTGGACATCTTCTGGCATAGAAGCGTTGTTTAATCTTTCAACGATTTCCTTAATGGAAGCTTTGGAACCGTTTAATTTGAAGTTACCACCGACGAAAAAGTTTCTGGCCATTTTTGTATTATAGTTTGTTAATATATTTTGGATATATATGGTTTTCTGTATTTGAGATATAAAATTAAGAAAAAAAGTTTTTACAATTAAATAATTGCAATAAAAGTAAAAACATTAAGAAATATAAGAGTTGCAAATATTTCAAAAGGAAGACGTTGATAATAATAGTTCAAGCATTGGAAAGAATTGTAGATTGTAATTTCTAAGATCAAGTTAATATATATATATATATATATATATATTTGTATAGTAATGTAAAACTAAAAAAAATTAGTGTTGTTCTTCCAACTGTCTCTGTTGAATTTACATCAATCTTTTAGAAAACTGCTCACTTTGCAAAGAATCAAATACCATAACGTTTTAACCTTATAATTGAATGTAAATTATGGAAAATTACCATATAAAAACTTTCATAAAAAGATTCAAAGTGAAATGTAATAATAGTATTACAATATATTACCACATAATATTGAAACAACCACTATTCTGTCTTGACTCTAATGAGATTCGACCTGCAGGAGAAAAATTATGTATTATTCATTTACAAATAAGAAGCATTTAGTATTGAACTGATAAAATATAATCGTACACCGTAATTTCAAGTAACCTCCACTTCACATACCATCTTAGAGGTATATCTCGATCAATTAGAGGAAGCTCAATGTTAGAGAATCTCTCACCGCCTCAATTTCGCAGCAGAAAAAAAGTTGCTGAATTTCCATTAAACCTCTAGATAAAAAAGGTAAGCCATAGCATAGTTAGTATGATCGATGTTACGTTTTGGTTTCGCAAAAAAAACAACGCAACAAGAATGAAAGTATCAAATAAATCAACTCTGAAGTGTTTTTCTTGAATAGTTGATGTTCAAAGAAAATTGAACTGGTTGACTACAAATTTTTTTTTCAAATTGACACTACCACTATTATTGAGAATTATCGATGAAAGAGAGAAAGACCAAGAGAACTCTTTTTGTCAATTTAGTGGAATCCAAATCAGGTGACTTAAATCTTGAATCCAGGACCTTTTCAGTAGGGTAACTTGTTGCTGATAAAATGTATTTTAATTTCTCACAGATTACCCGAAATAGGTCACATGATGATAAATATTTCGAAAATAATTTTTTGATTCCTCCAGACAAGCTCGATGGTATTCTCAAACTTCAGCAAACCGCGGTGTGTCAACACAAACATATCTACAAACTGCCTAATGAGAAATAAAGGACTACAATTTGAGTCATTCGAGGAAGAGGAAGATAAAAAAATCACAATGGTAGTTATATATGAATCTGTAGACTGCTGAAGCTAACATCAAATTTTATAAGCCAAGTTTGAATTTATTGGGAGTTCTCGCAACTCCAACTTTATTTTTTTAAGATTAAAATACACCATTTCAAGTTGTACTGTACTTAATATCAATTCAATTAGTAAAGTTCTGTCTGTTGTTACACGCAAATTGATTCCCAAAAATCTCAATAGCTTTTTTCTCATTATTTTTTAGCGCAGCACTCAAAAACAAGACACAATAACACGTTGTCATTCAAGCCTGGTGTGCATTCCTCAAAGA
>JAKTPK010000141.1:220274-233312 GCA_030557565.1 Tetrapisispora arboricola | reverse complement strand
CTTGGCTTTATTAGTTGATTTTTAATTAATTTCTCATAAAGGTTTTTTGGTAAATGATACATAATTATATAATGGCAACATGAAACTATCAAAAAGAAAATTATATAAATATATACAAAAAGACTGAAAGATTACAATAAATGATGGAACATGGAAAAAAAAACACAATTATTTATTATCGTATATATAAAATGTGCAAATCAATATATTAATCTTTATACATCCTCTCAAATTTATCAATTCTTGCTTCCTTCTTTTTTTTTTCTTGCTCTTTTAATTTGTTCTTAACAACGATTGAACCAACAAAACAAAATTTCATACATAGAGACACAGATATATCCATTTGTATATATACATATATTTGTATATATATATCTCTTATCGAAGATTTCATCCAATAACACACATCCATAGGAAAACAAATGACTACCCAATACAACCATTACTACAGCACAACGAATCCAAACTCGAATTCGTCATCGAATTTGAATTCATCTTTGAGTTCAACTGATAACATGAGAAAATATAATACCCTATTACCACAATTTCAAAGTACTGAAAGTTTAGAAAATAGTTTGAAATTCAAATTGAATAAAAATAGTTACGACAAAGTGCTTTCCTCTCCTCCTCCTTCTGTCATAGGTTCGAATAGTTATCAAACTAATTTGCCTTCATTCAATCATTTAGATTCAAATGTCAATCTAAATTTTCATTATTTAAAACAAAGTTCAAGTTCAAGTTCAAGTTCAAGTTCACATTCAAATTCAAATTTACAAACTCAATGCACTAATATTCCAATTCATAATGATTACAAAATTTCAAATTCTTTACCAAATATAAATACTCCATTAAATTTGAAGAGAACCAATAATTATGGTTCTTATACATATAATAATAATTACAACAACAACAACAATAACATTAATTATAACGGTAACATTTCAAGACCTATTACTCCACCAATGACATTTGCACCTTCCCCATTAAATCAAAGATCAGTTTCTCCTTTATTACAAGTTCCTAAATTACAAATACAAGCAATTTTACCAAGCACACGCAATAGTAATATAACACAAAATAGTTGTAATACTGTTGAATTACAAGCAATCCTAAAGAAAAACACAAAAGAAATGACAAAAGAGGAAAGATTGTTAACAATTGAACAAAGACGTAAACATGAATGTAAAGTATGTATGAAGAAATTTACTACTGCCGGTCATTTAACTCGTCATCATAAAATTCACACTGGCGAAAAAAACCACAAATGTCCACATAAAGGTTGTAATTTATGGTTTTCTAGGAATGATAATAGTTTACAACATTATCAAACACACCTGAAGAAGAAAACAAAGAAAAATAGAGTTGCTAAAAAATCAGCTAAGAAATAATAAACTTTTGAAAAAAAAAAAAATAGAATAACAAATCAAAAATAAGATAAAAACTCAAAAAATAAAATAGAAACATACACATATATATTTAAGTAAATAATTTGTTGATAGATTTATAATATTTACTTACGGCTAATACATTGAAACGTTCTTTTCAAAAAGTAAAAAAATAATAAAATTCATAATTGTGTCATTTAAACTCAAACTATAATTGATTATATAAAAATACTTAAAAATTCTTAAATGCCAAAGCCCTAATGCCGTTTTCATAAGAATAGTTACCACAATAAAAAATATTTCAATTTTAATATTGATGGTTAGCTATTTATATTCATTATAGTCTAAGAACTTTTTCACTGGAAGAAACATAGAAAAAATGCGATGAGCTGCAAAAATTTTTTTCAATTTTTTCAATTTTCAATTTTTTCAATTTTTTCAATTTATTTTTATATATAAACAACTATGTTTTCCTGGCTAATAGATTTTTTTATAAAATAATATTATTTATCACTTGGTATAATAATAATGTTAAGTGAAAATAAGACTTTTTTTATCTGAAATACAAACAAAAAAGAACATAATTACATTATTTAAATGTTGTAGTAGACACTACATCATAAGGCAACAATCAGTGATAAACTAATTACTATTGAAATTTATTATTTCAGACGAAGTAATGTATTTCTATATATATATGTTAGGATATTTTTTTCTGTTTTCTTTTATTAATTTTATTTATGAACTAGATTTTTAATGATGATAAAAACTAACAACAACAACATGAATTTCTTCAACCGAACCAACAGGTGGAAAATTTTAACTTTGACATAGCTTTTTAACCCTGATCAATCTATTCATCAAATAAAATTATTTTAACCAAGTGTATAATTTGGAGGTCTTGTTATATATTCTCTTTTTCTTGATATTGTATGGCTAAATCTATATTTCTTTTCTTTTCTTCTCAAATTGCAATACTTTAATTCACTGATTTTTAATTTTTACCGTACGGCATATTGGTGATTTGGCTCAACTGACCATAAAAGTAAGAATATATTAAAAAAAGAACATTAAATTGTTAAAGCATCTTATCTTTGTTCACAAAGATTGAAAAAATCAATATAGATATCACAAAAAGACAACATGAGTGTCCAAGAAAATGAATTTAACATCTGTGATGACTGTCTAGGGAGTTCTTCAAATATAAGGATGATTAAAAAGTCAAATGGTGCAGAGTGTAAAATTTGTACTTTTCCTTTCGATGTTTTTCAATTTAAAACAACAAAAAGAAGTTCAAATGTAATAAAATCTATCATATGTTTAAGATGTTCCAATCAACGTAATGCTTGTCAATGTTGTATGCTAGATTTGAAATGGCATATACCTATAAAAATAAGAGATAAAATAGTTTCACTGATTAATAATGATAAAAGTATGCGTACAGAAGAAGCTAAAAATGATATGATGAAACGTTTCTTGGCATTAAAAGATATTAAACTGGGAGCTTCTGAATATACGAATGATGATGACAAACTAGAAAAACTTATGGATGATTTGAAAAGCTATGTTAATGATAAAATGTTTTTAGAGACTGGTATTAAAAGTAATAGTGGCAATCTCAACTTTGATGATAAGAAAGGTGGTTTAAAACGATATGAAAACATTAATATTCAACACATTTTACAAAAGCTTCCCCTAGAGTGTTCATTCAAACATATTAATGAGAACGAAGAAGCTAATAGATCTTTTTTCATATACAATATAGACCAATCATTACCTGAGTGGAAGATCAAACACAAAATTTCAGAAATAGTCAACACTACAGAATGGGAAGATAAAAAATCGAATTCAATAATCATAAAACATAAAGCAAGATGTGGTGGTATACGTTTTAAGAATGAAAGTTTAGCAAGAGAGTTCACAAATAAATTAAATAACAATAATTCAATTGTACAGACCGACAGTTCAGTAACAAGAGGTGTTTTGAAAATAGATCACAATCAAATATTCATTTCACCATGGCCTTCTGGATTTTCAAATGGCTCTTTTGGAGACACGATTGGAGAAAATATTAAATTAAGCATAAGTTTGAATAAATTAATTAAAACGGAAAATAATAAAGCCGATTCAATTGGAAATCAACTACAGAATACACACAAAAAGAAGAATAATAATGGTGGTAAGGTCCACAAAAAAAAGAAACCCAAAAGATTCACAAATATTACATTGTAGAACACACAAAAAAAGAAAGCAGAAGCAACCATTATATAGCATAGCTTTATTATTATATACTACAAGCATCTTTATTACAATGACTCTTGTAATAAAGTTGGAAATTGATATTAGTAAGCAATTGGAAAGAAAATTACCAAGTCATTTCCAATATCAGTTCAATGGAACATCAGTTTAAATTACTGCCAAAATTGATGATACGTCTCTAATCGTATTTGAATGTTAGAACACAAGAATCAACTTTATTTATTATTCAAACATCAAAATTTCTTGTTTATTTGTTCAAACGACGTAAGTTCCTTTTTACATAAAATTTCAATGAACATCCGCAAGGGATTAAAATTTAAACCGGTTATTGAAAATTTCATTACGTATTTGAGAGGTTCCTTATTGGCATCGATATAATAAAAGAAGAAAACAGTACAGAGTAAATAAAATTGTAAGACAAGATCTCAATAGCCATCTAACATGCACCAAACTCCATTTAGTAAGAAACTATCAGACATAAACCTACTTAATTGGCGGAATCAATGTATTTAAATTGCGGCTAGTTTTAGCAATGTTATGTAATTGGTATTCAGTAACATTGGATCGAAATTTTTGTCATGAATAAAGGCAAAGTTGATTGAAAACTCTTTCTACTTCAAAAGTGAAAATTTACTCAGTATATAAACCTCTTACAACTTTCAAAGTAATGTTCTTGTCCAAATATTGAAATATGATTCCAATTACATATATGCCGAATTTAATTATCATTTTATCCCAGGATAGATAACATTAAGTAGAAAAGAGTTTATATATCTCTCAAAATAACAAATAAAAAATAAAAATAAAAATAAAATAAAAACAAAAATGACTGTTTTGGTTTCAGGTGCTTCAGGGTTCATTGCTTTGCATGTTCTTAACAATTTATTACAGCAAAATTATAAGGTGATTGGTACAGTAAGATCACAGTCAAAAGCTGATAAGATTTTAAATCAATTTGATCACAATCCAAATTTGTCATTTGAAATTGTCACTGACATTAGTGAACTTCATGCTTTTGATGACGTGTTTAACAAACACAAAAATGAAATTGAATACGTCCTACACATGGCATCACCATTACCAACTGAAGGTAATACCGATTATGAAAACTTTTATTTAACTCCAGCTGTGAATGGAACTAAGAGTATGCTAAATGCAATTAAAAAATTTGCTCCAAAAACAGTTAAACATGTGGTCATGACTTCTTCTATTGCTGCTATGATTGATGTTAATAATGGAAATGCTGTCCTTAATGAACAAAGCTGGAATCCAATAACTGTAGAACAAGCAAAAACAAATCCATTCATGTGTTACCTTGGTGCGAAAACACATGCGGAAAAGGCTGCTTGGGAGTTTATTGAAAATAATAAAGATCTAGTAAACTTCAAATTTACTACTATCAACCCAGCTATGGTATTTGGTCCACAAATGTTTATCGAGGATGTTCACAAAAAACTAAATGTTTCTTGTGAAATTGTAAATAAAGTTTTACACTATCCTCCAACTGAAAAATTATCAAACTCCTACGATATGAGTTTTGTTCATATTGATGATGTTACCAAAGCACATGTCGAAGCTATGAAACAAGATAAATTTGATGGTAAAAGATTGTTAATGTCAACTGAATCGTTTTCTGACCAAACGATCGCTAATTCTATCAATAAGCAATTTCCGCAATTAAGAAATAAAATTCCACCAACCGGGAATTGTGATGGTCCAGTCAATTTTAAATTTAATTCAAAAGCCACTCAAAGTGAACTTGGCTTTAAATGGAAAACGGAAGACCAAGCTATTTACGATTTGGTTGCACAAGTTCTGAAGAAAGAAGGAAGATTATAAACTTTAATAAATTTGATGTCAGGGCTTCGGAACGAGAATTTCTGTTAATATGAATATATAGGTCTTGATATATATTTATAATGAACGCAATTCCATTAACATTTTATGTCGCGATTCTTGCTGCTCTCACTTGATGGCAAAGTTTACCAATACGGTTTACTTGATATCAATTCAAAGATAACTTTGAAACTCACTGGACAAATATGTGGTTTGCGGGTTAAATTATAGAACGTTGATGGTTTCAACCTATAAGCATCTTCATACTTTGTTTATAACCTATAAACAATTTGTCCCTTGAATAATTTTCATTGTTCAAATATTTAAAATTTGTTTAAATGTTCATTACTAATACATTTCCTTAACTTTGATTGAATGCCTTGAGCTTCACTTAAAATTATTATTTTCACATTTTACTTTCTCTATTAATTTTCACTAGTACAATTCATAAATGATTTTAAAAATTCTGAATTTATGATAATAATTCCTTTGACCAGCTACGACGGAGATTACAATACTTTTAGCAACCTAGATCAAGTTGCTTTTTTATTTAGCATCCTAATTTCCAAGATTTTTTAGCTTCCTAACAATGTGTGATTGATGATGTTTACTTACACCATTTGAATACTTGACATGTCCAAATCTTTTTTTGGTATTAGAGATATCGAAAAAAGTAAAGGTAAATGAACATTCAATATATATATATATAAATCGTTACTTCTATGTCAGAGTCTGATGATACAAAAAAATTGACAATAAAAAGTATATTGTAAATTGGTGGTGTTGGTGTCTTTTATTTGATCCTTATTGCTAAAATTCTAAAAGGAGACATTCTGATATATTTAATATATTATTTTCCTTTTATCGTATCCATAAAATTGTGTAAGGATTTTTTTCTGAATATTCTTTCATTGAAAATGAATTACTAAATTACCTATTCATTATATGGGTCTTAACGTATCCAATGTTTTGGAAGTAATTGCAGAAAATAATCATGTAATCGCTAGACACATAAATGAGAAATATCAGAACATTATTTTCTACACAAGAAAGTAATCATACAAGGCTTGATACAATTATCTGAACGCTTTGCTTAATGTATGTTTATTTAGTTCCCCATGGTTTGTAACAGGTAATACCTCTTGTTAAAATTTGTTATGGCGCATAACATGTTTCATAAAATCCAGTTACAAAAAAAAAAGGCAGTGGATGTCAATTGATGTTTCAACAATAAACCCATAATAAAATAAATCCATTTGATTATAATTTTGGCTTCCTGTATTTACGTAATGCATATTGAACCTATTAATGTAGTACAGGAGCTGTTAAATAATCTTTGTTGTAATACAATCCAGACATTACGCAACTGACACTAATCAAAGGCACAAGATTTTTGAATCAAACCCTAAAAAGTTACAAAATTATTATAAGACTAAATAATTTCAGAATTATCTGATTAAGAAGATAGTTTGAATCTGAAACATCAATTGATAACCGATACTTGAACAAGGCTACGACTAAATAATGAGACACCATTATAAACCCTTTACCACAACAACAACAACAACATTATTTAAGAATACCAGAATTCAAGACTTTAAATAGAGGACATGAATTTAACCAAGAATTTATATCAGCTTCTTAAGTTTATATTCTTACTGTTAAGTGACACCTGAAATTATATTTCTGATAGTTGTCTTATATTGTAACCATAATAAAAGAAAAGTATAAATTGTTATCCGATATAGTGTAACGGCTATCACATCACGCTTTCACCGTGGAGACCGGGGTTCGACTCCCCGTATCGGAGTTTATTTTTGCTGGTTGTTGTATTGATGATGAAACCAAAATCTTATTACAGTTGGTCGACATTTAGTTGTTAATGAATGTTAAAATCTCATCTAATTTATTTATTGATTTTTATACTATTTACATGTATCATATATCAGTTTTTATTAATTATGATGTTGAGAATATTACTGAACGTTTATTATTTTTTATCATCTCATTTTTTCGAATATCTAAAAGTCGGATACTTGGTATTTAGTAATCGATGTTGATGTAATAAGGCTTATACTGAATCATTGATTGAATAAACTGACTGGCGTTATTTCAAATGTTTTTTGAATTGTTCAGAAGACAATAATTCAAGAACTTTGTTACCGACTACTTCTTCGACACTCTGAGCATCTTCTGTTTGTTGTTTTTGAATTTCAGATAATATAGAATTGGAAGCATCTTGGTCCTTTTCCAGATCTACCGTTGATCTTTTAAAAACGTTACATTTAATCCCAACACCAGTTATTGAGTGTTTATTGATATATGATAACCATATATCCAACACTTCTGGATTCGTATCCCAAACTCTTATTAATCTTTTATGTGTGTGTCTTTCAAAATTTTCTTTGGATTTTGCTTGAGCAAACGGAGATCTAATAACTGTCCAACGTTCTCTTCTTGTAGGTAATGGTTTTGGGCCAGTCAATGGCATTCCTAAAAAGTATCCTACCCTTAGTATAAAATCGCAAAAAAAATCTAAGTTCTCATTATCGTAAGCTCTCAATTGAACATCAGCTATAAGGTCACCATATTTTATTTCGTTTCTCAATGGAAGATGATATACTGCCTCTACGTTGACAGGCATTGGCTTCGCATTTGAATTCTGTAAGGATCCTAATGTTGGCGAGTTCAAGTTTTCTTTCAAACTTTCATCTTTCAAACTGGTTTCCGAATTTTTAGTTGCAGAATTTATGATTTCAATCTTTTCGGTAATATTGTTTCTTAGGCCTAGTTCATTAATTGTAGATTGGAATCTTATATTTCTAATCATGGGAATATTAGCTCGCCTCAAAAACATTTTCAGAAATAGCTTTATAAGCTTTATAATATGAATTGATGTATTTTCTTGTGTCTATTTTTACCTTAAGTCTCTTCAAAATATAATGCGTTTATATTTTTTGATAGATAGAACAGAGCGTCTTGTTGATAATCCACCTTAATTCCAGAAGACAACCATTAAATAGTAGACAACCCACTCGTAAAAAATATTATGATGAATGTATAGTAGCAGAATATATTATTCAGTTGTAATAATTAAAGCATAGCTTTTTGTTTAACATTCAATGGAAATTCAATCATATTTTGAACTAAATTTAATGTTACTTTTGAGTTTTCTTATAAGTTCATGATATATCAGAAAGCTGAACGGGTAACTTAACGTTTCTAAAAATTTTAATGAAAAATGAGATGAGATGAGATGAATGGAACTTCAATGTTGAAATTAGGATTATTCGTGGTAGTATATTTGAAGTGATGGCCATAGTAAGTCGGTTTTCGACAACATAAGTTGCACACGATTGGAACTTTGATCAGATCTTGCTTCAGACTAAAATTATTTCTGATAATAAAAAAAAAGACTTTAGAGCACTGCTTAGGATTTTAAAAAATGGGTAAAGGCAGTAAGGATAAGAGAGATTTGTATTATAGAAAGGCTAAGGAGCAAGGGTATAGGGCAAGATCTGCTTTCAAATTGCTTCAATTGAATGAGGAATATCATTTCCTGGATGATCCAAATCTTAGGAGAGTTGTAGATTTGTGTGCTGCACCTGGTTCGTGGTCACAAGTTCTATCTAGAAAATTATTTATTGATAATAAAACAAGCGATGATTCCGATAAAAAGGTTATTGCAGTTGATCTACAACCAATGTCACCAATAGACAATGTCACTTGTTTACAGGCTGATATTACTCACCCAAAAACTTTCAATAGAATATTGGAGTTATTCGGTAATGAAAAAGCTCAGTTTGTTTGTAGTGATGGAGCACCAGATGTAACGGGATTACATGATTTAGATGAGTATGTTCAACAGCAATTGATCATGAGTGCTCTGCAGCTGACTACTTGTATTTTGGAAGAAGGGGGTACTTTTATTGCAAAAATTTTCAGAGGTAGAGATATAGATTTATTGTATTCTCAATTAGGATTTCTCTTCAAAAAAATTGTATGCGCAAAGCCAAGATCTTCCAGAGGTACTTCTTTAGAAGCTTTTATAGTATGTCTAGATTATTCACCGCCAAAGGACTGGGTTCCAAAATTAGATTTGAATAAATCAGTCACAGAGTTTTTTGAAGGTTGTAACATTAAAGAGAAAGTTTCTGACAATATAATAACAGGATGGTATGAAGAAGAGAGAAATATTGCAAGTTTTATGTCTTGTGGAGGTTTGGATAGTTATGATTCCGATGCTACCTATCATCTCGATGAGAATGAGGTTTCATCTGACATTTCAAAGATGTCATTGAATCCAGTTCAAATGCCTACCAATCCACCATATAAGAAAGCATTAGAATTGAAAAGAAAGGGAAAATTAACTCGTTCCATATAAATAAGCAACTAACTACATGATATATATGTATATACGTATGTATATCGTTCAAAAGTAAAAAACTAGCATCAAATAAGTAAACTTAATCATATAACGAACTTTCTCTTGCTGAGGAGTGGATACGTATTAATATGCTGTTAATTATATTGCCTTGTATAAAAAAGTTGACTTCAGGCGTGTACAAAATTTAGTGCGTTAGAATTGAACTTTGAAAAATACTGAGTTATCAAAGATTTTGATTAAATGTATAATACATGTTTAACTAACTAGACAGAAGAACTGAAAATGTGAACAGGTAAAGTTCATTAAACCATTGGTTGTAATGTTTCATGGATAATAAATTTTAGTGGATTTGAAAACTGTCGCTAAAATTTTGCTTGTTTGTTTCTAGGACCTATAAAATAAAGAAGAGAAGATCCAACTGAAAATGTCTAGTTCCATTGACAACGATGATATTGTAGAGCATATCGATATTTTGTCATCTCCGTCTAAAATAAATTCAACAATAGGTGGTAAACCATTCAAAGTTTTGAAAAAATATAATTCAAGTAGACATAGCATGAGAAAAAAAATATCAATTGAGAATATTATTAGTCCCGCTAAAAAATCTTTAAAATCACAATTAGAATACGATAATGAAAAGCAAGATGAATCAAAAGAAAACTCAACATCATCTATTTTTGAGGAAAGCATTCCAAAATCCGTTGACTCTTTACATTCAACGATGGATAAGAGCAATACTGGACTAGACACAAAAGTCACGAGAAGAAATAGAAGAAAGAAAAATATCAAATATAATTATGATGATGATAATAAAGATACTATCAATGAAAAAGAAGACAGTGATGATTTTAGTGATGCTGAGTATGCTGAAGATAAACATGCTGTAAATATTAGTAGTGAAGATAATTCATTTCAGGATGAAATGGAAGAAGATAGCATAGGCGACTTAACTTTAACAAAAGGTGACGGTAAGGCTCGAAAAACGAAACTCACTACAAAAATAAAAGATGAAGATGAAATTTTAGGTGTTAATCTGAAGATGTCAAGCAAAGCGGTCCAGAAAGAAGATTCCAGTGCCAAAAAATATTCATATATATCATCTTTGAAAAAAGAGATCATAAAGTCACTTCTTGATGATAAAAGAAAAATGAAAGGCGATTTGAAACCTTTAAAACTTTCAAAGAACTTTAAAAATACACCAATATCGGGTGCTAACCAATATAAGCCCCCTGTTGAAAAAATCATTGGTTCATTCTTCGATACATTTGAAGGTTACTTTGATCAGAGAAGAACTGTCAGGTCCAAAGATAAATCAAAAAATACAATGGTAAATGCCCAAAGTCTCACGAGAGAAGAATTTGCAATTATAACAAAATCCTTCAACAAATCATTCTTGAAAACTTCAAGATCTGCTTTGCAAAGTATACAAAAAAGCCTGTTTCCTCAATTTTTTTTTGAACTAAACCAAGGTTTTTCTTTGTTGTTTTATGGCATAGGTTCTAAACTCTCGTACCTTGAGGATTTTGTATTCAATTACCTTTCTCAAGAGTTAGCTTACTTGATGATGATAAAATACCCCGAAATTAAAATAACAAAAGGGATTCCGTGCATTGTAATTAATGGTTATAATCCAATTTGTAATTATAGAGATGTCTCAAAAGATATCACAAAAGCGTTATATCCAACTGAAATGAACCGCAATGAAGTTAAGTATTGGGATAACCATGTCTTGATAAAGATTGAAGAAATGGTGGAGTACTATAAGACGCAACCTCCAGATATTAAATTAATAATTTTGATTCACAATATTGATGGACCGTCAATTAGGAAAGATGTCTTTCAAGTAATGTTAAGTACATTAGCTAAAATTAGACAAGTAGCTATTGTGGCATCTGCGGAAAACATTAATACTCCTCTTTTATGGGATAATATGAAAGCTCAAGATTTTAATTTTGTGTATCATGATGTAACAAATTTTGAACCAAAAAGTATAGAATCATCATTCCAAGATGTGATGAAATTAGGAAGTTCAGACACAAAAAACACTACAGAAGGTGCTAAATATGTTTTACAATCACTTACATCTAATTCAAAGAAAATGTACAAATTGCTCATGGAGACTCAATTAAGTAATATAGAAATTAATAAATTTGCTAAAACATCTAAGCAAGGATTGTCAGCTATTGGTGTTGAGTTCAGGATATTTTTAAGTGAATGTTCAAATCAATTTATTGCCTCAAATGAAATTTCTTTAAGAAGCATGTTAACAGAATTTGTGGAGCACAAAATGGCCAACATAACTAAAGATACAAGAGGTGCAGAAAGAATTTGGATACCATATTCTTTTTTGGAAATAAGAAAACTTCTTAAGGAAGTATTGCAAGATGTGTAGACATTTTGTTGTAAATGTCAATTTATTTGGCTTCTTTTTCTTTTTTTTTTTCTTTTTCTTTTTCTTTGCATCACACATAACTGCAACCCATGAAAAATGAAAAAAATGTTTACAGTAGAGAACATTTTTGAAATTTAAATGTACTTAATGAAAATTCAAGTAAACAAACTTGATTGAATGGACTTCGTTTACCTTCAATATGTAAATGCTATCTTATACTCTTAGTTTAAATATTACATAGACTATAATTTCAAACAACTCGGGCCATTTCAAAAAGCGTTAATTTCTTTCAAGCATCAGAAACGAGGAAATTAAAAAATGAAAAATTAAAGAATGATTAAATGTATCGAAAAATATGTGCAATTGAAATTTAATTGTGTTATAAAAAAAATTTATTATCAATTATAAATTTTGACTAATCAAATTGTTTACAGAATTGTTTATTTTCGAACTAAATACAGCTTGACGAATACCAACAGCAAGAAGAAGGTATATTTCAGAACCGATAAACTTGAAACTAATCACGATATTAGACAAAAAATGGATCCAACAGTTAAGATACCTGTTATACAAAATGAAACATCAACTGTTGAGATGAATGAGTCTCAATTGAAATCAGAGAGTACAAATGCGAGTGAGAAATCATCAGTGGTGGTTACGAATGAACCTATTTTAACAGAAATTGCTCACCCAAACTATGAAAACAATAAACAAGAAGCATCCCAAAACTATCAACAGCAGCAACAGCAGCAACAGCAACAACAGCAACAACAGCAACA
>JAKTPK010000141.1:194448-220237 GCA_030557565.1 Tetrapisispora arboricola | reverse complement strand
CAACAGCAACAACAGCAACAACAGCAACAGCAGCAACAACAGCAACAACAGCAGCCAATATTTCCTGTTGATCTTTATGTACCGGGAACAATTGTTGAAGTGGGTATTCACAGAATTGAAGTAATCAAGTACTTGGCAGAAGGTGGTTTTGCAAAAATTTATGTAGCTAAGTTTCTACAATACACCAATCAAATTGATATTAATAAAATTCAACACTTGAAACCAGGTACATTGGTTTGTCTAAAAAGAGTTTTAGTTTCAGACGAGAATGGGTTGAATGAAATGCGAAATGAGGTAGATGTGATGAAAAAACTAGTTAATGCTCCTAATGTTGTGCAATTGTATGACTCCAATGCATCTAGAAGAAGGGATGGGGCACCTGGCTTTGAAGTATTACTGCTTATGGAATTTTGCTCTAATAAGTCTCTGTTAGATTACATGAACCAACGTTTAACTACTAAGTTAAGTGAAAACGAAATTTTAAAGATCATGTTTGATATAACATTAGCAGTAGCACAGATGCATTATTTACCAACACCGCTAATTCACAGAGATATCAAGATTGAAAATGTTTTGGTTGATTCACAAAATAATTTTAAATTATGCGATTTCGGTTCAACTTCAGCTTGTATGCCAATAGCTACTACACACCGTGATATTGCATTATTAACTCAAAACATATATGTTCATACCACACCACAATACAGATCACCAGAAATGATAGATATTTACAGGTGTATTCAAATAAATGAAAAATCTGATGTATGGGCGTTAGGTATATTTCTTTATAAACTATTATTTTACATCACACCATTTGAAAGAACAGGTCAGTTTGCTATATTACATTCCAAATATGAATTTCCACAACACAATTATTCTATGAAATTGATAAATTTAATTATTATCATGTTATCCGAAAATCCAAATCTAAGACCAAATATTTACCAAGTTCTTGTTTATATTTGTACGATTTCTAATATCAAAGTTCCAATCAAAGATATATATGGCTCAGGTCCATACGATTTCCAACAGTATACAACCTATCAAACAACATTACAAAACTGTCAAAATCAGATATATCAAGTGCAATTAAGAAGAATTCAAAATCATGGCCTATTAAGCCCTAGCGATGAATCTTTAATGAATTCATTATTTATTCAATCATTTGAAACAGGGCCTAAAATACCTACAAATATCGGTACCTATGGACAAAAAGACACAATGGTACATAATAATATTGGCACTAATCAAATGAATCAAAGTTATAATCCAATCGCTGAAAATATTCCAAGCACAACGAATATCTCAGTAACAGAAAAATTTTTGAATGATTTCCCTGAAATTCCAAATCTGAACTCAGTTATGAGTGTTCCTGTAAATAACAATGTTAACAATCAAGAACAGCAATATAATATTGATCCAAAGGTAAATCCGAATTCAAATATGAGTATGAATATGAATGAAAGATATTCGAATGAAACGAATTTCAATGGTAGTAAGAAAACTTCAATTTCAAGTTCCGTTGACACCAGTAGAAATGTCTCATCAATTGATATCAATAATAAGCCTCATCTTTCAAGTAATCCATTCCCGAAATTGTCAACATCTCCAACTATCAAAGCGAATCCGATTGATGCTCTATCAGAAACCGAATTTCGTCAACAGCAAGCACATATGCATTTTAATATCAAACAGAATAATTTATTAAGTGGAGGAAGTAACCTTTCAATTAATAGTTTTCCTAATTCATCTATTCCAACTAACATTGATATTAAAAATAACAGCACCACAATATCCATTCCATCAACAACAAATATGAATAATTCGAGTTTAACAGAAAAAATTGAACCGGAAATAAGTTCTATCGCATCACCTGTTGAACCATTAGATATGTCAAATATAAACTTTTATTCAACTGATGACAGTAAATCTAATGCAGAGATAAAAGAACCTGAAAATTCAAATAATTTAGAGATTAAAAAAGAAAATGAAGAAGAAATTCCAACTTCAAATCCAAATCCAAATCCAAATCCACACA
This sequence comes from Tetrapisispora arboricola, assembly GCA_030557565.1. Classification (NCBI taxonomy): domain Eukaryota; kingdom Fungi; phylum Ascomycota; class Saccharomycetes; order Saccharomycetales; family Saccharomycetaceae; genus Tetrapisispora; species Tetrapisispora arboricola. The sequence continues at coordinate 218,199 of JAKTPK010000141.1, read as the reverse complement.
CGAATACAAATACAAATACAAATACAATTCCACCAAGTAAAGAGTTTTCGAAACTACTTCTAAATAATGAAATTGAATTCAATGATGAACCTATCATTGAGAATTTAAACGAACAGGAATCATTGATAGATTTATCTGATTCTAGTGATTGAATTGTCAAGTTTGATTTTCTGAAATTAATCACTGGTTCATATAAAAGTGTAAAAATATAATAGATATATGTATGTATGTATGTATGTATGTATGTATGTGTGTAGATAAGGACATTTAGATGTCTTCTATTTATCCATCTAAGATATTTGCGACTATTAGGCTAATTGTAAACGTTCACGTGACATTTTTTGTTTTGTAGTTTTCGTGTGGTTGGAGATAATTTACGAAAGCAAAAAAATAAATCAAAATCACAATAATACTTTCGAATGTATCAAAATCGTTTAAGCAATGAGAAGCAGCTATTTATATATATATAAATATATAAATATATTTATATATATCCATGTTACATAACTGCTAACCTCATTTTAATCTATTTCGATTCCAATTTTGGTTTCCTGTCAACAAGATCAGTGCACGTATTCACCCATTCACACAAACCCATTTAATCACACACACTCAATAAAGCGCTCCAGCCATAATGAGTACTGTCAAAGATGATAAACAAGAAACAAAACCAATATGTAGTATGAATTATGTCGAAACAATCAAAGAAAGAAAGATGCGTGAAGGTATACATGAAACGTTACAAAGCAGAATTGAAGAATTCTTTGAAAGTCTGTACTGGGCTTATTATATTCATTTGCCATATTATTTAATGACTTCGTTTGATTCCTTCTGTCTTCATGTGTTTTTTCTGGTAATATTTAGTTTGAGTCTGTTTGGTATATTCAAATACTGTCTACTATAGGAACGATAAGGCAATAATACCCCAACATTCAACACATTATACAAATACAAATACAAATACAAATACAAACATAAACATAAACATAAATACATACATACATAATTGTTAATGTCATTAAAACGTTTTTAATTTTATTCAGATGGTGAAGATTACTCCAATATTTTTTCCAACAATTTTTTGTTTCTAATAGTTTACATATGTTTTGAATGGATGTTTGTTACTCCAATTTATTTGAACAAAGGATTGATATATATTGCTGAGATGCATTATCTCCAATTCTTTTATATTAGTGAATGACTTTGGATATCAATGAATGACCTTTCAATGATTTACATCTCTTATCTTATTAGTTGTGTTTCAAATTAACGTAGTCGTAATTAATATACACTTACTATACAATTGATTTAATTAACATAATTAATATATTCTTTTTTTTCCTTTAATGCGTTTTCCTACAAAAATTAAAACTAACTTGTGTTTTTTTCCTCAGATTAAGAAACCAAATAAACTTCAATTGAGTTTTCCAAAAAAAATAACTAATAATTAATAATTAATAATAAATAATTAATAATAAATAATTAAATCAAGAGGTTAACCACAGAATTATGATAATTTAATAGAGTCGTTCTTTCTTTCTACCTTTTGTTTTTGTGTTTTTGTGTTTTTTGTGTTTGTTTCGTTATTCAAGTATATATAAGATCCTGAATTTATACGATGGACAAATAGATAAGAATTTTTGACTTTACAATTATTACTTAGGATTTAGAAAGAAAGAAATGTTGAGATCTGTTAGACAAAATTCGAAGCTATTGAAGGATGTTTCCAAAAGTTATAGTAGAATGATTAATACAAATAATTCCAATGCAGATGGTTTAGACAAAAACAACAATATTGATAAAAATGGAAATTTATTGAATTCTCCTGTTCATTTTACTGTTAAGGATACGGCCAGAATTATCACTTTGAATAGGCCAAACAAATTAAATGCTTTGAATTTAGAAATGACAAATTTGATTTTCAATACTTTAGTCGAATATTCTAAAAGTAATGCAACTAAATTGATTATAATTAATTCTTCAAATTCACCAAGATCTTTCTGTGCTGGTGGTGATGTATCTGCTGTTGCGATTGATAATCTGAACAAAAAAACAATTGAATCTATCAAATTTTTTGAATCTGAATACTCTTTAAATTTTCAAATGGCTACTTATAATAAACCAATCGTTGTTATAATGGATGGTATTACAATGGGTGGTGGTGTCGGTTTATCAATTCATTCACCATTTAGAATTGCTACAGAAAATACTAAATGGGCAATGCCAGAAATGGATATTGGTTTCTTTCCTGATGTAGGTACAACTTTTGCTTTACCAAGAATTTTAAATTTTTCAAATAAATACTTACAAATGACTTCTTATTTATGTTTAACAGGTGATATTATCAATGGTGAAGATGCTTATTTGTTAGGTTTAGCATCTCATTATATTCCAAATGAAAATTTGACTAATTTACAGAAAAGATTAAGTGAAATATTATCAAATGAAAGTTATTTTTCTTTATCAAATGATAACAATAATAATAACAATAACAATAACAATAATAATTCCATTAACAAATATAATGTTTTCAGAAAAGTGAATATGGCAATTCAAGAATTTTCAACTGAATTGCCAAAAAATCATAAATTCAAGTTTACTATGGATCAATTGAATTTAATTGAAAATGTATTCAAAATTGATAATGGTACATCAATTGAAAAAATTTTGAAGAATTTAGATAATGTAACAAATCCAAATCAACTTGAATTTGCAAAAGAGATCAAACAAAAACTATTAAGTAAATCAATAGCTTCTTTGCAAATTGCATTGAAATTGTTGAAAGAAAATTCAAAAGATAATATTAACAGTGCTTTAAAGAGAGATCTTTTCACTGCTGCTAATTTTTGTAATGAATCGTTAAATCCAAATTCTCCAATAGAATTCACAGCCGCCGTAAAACACAAATTAGTCGACAAAATCAAAAAAAAGTATGATTGGAAACAAAATGTTCCTTTAACTCCTTTACAAATCAGTACTTTGACATCACCAAAGCCTTCAATATTGACATCATTAAAAAGAAATACGGAAAATATTACTTGGAATAATTACCCATATCACTCAAAATTTCAACTTCCAAGTGAGACAATTATAAATAATTACATTAAAAAAGTCAATGAAATCAATAATCTCACGAATGGTGATGTCAGTAAAGGAATCACAAAAAATGAACTAATTTACTATTTCACCAATTTTGACAAAGATTATAAAGGCAAAAATTCTATTGATAATATCATATCGTTAATTTGTGAAAAGAATTTCAACGTTGATGAATCTAATCGTTTAATTGAAAAAAAAAATTGAGATATGTTATCTAAATTTTACTGTTTCGTCTTTTTTGCGATCGAAACACTGAACTAATTGGTTTAAATGCAACTTGTTGTTTTTTTATTACCATCTCCTTTCATAATAATGTTGCTGAAATATTTAACATTTTTTATCTGATTTGATTGATTTCATTCAATGAACATGTTCAGCAGCATTTGATAATATTGTAAATAATTTTCAATGCTAAGGATAATAACAAGGTATCAAGAAATAGTAACCAACTCTTTTATGGAACAAAAACTTATTATATAGTGTGTGTATATTGTTTCAATTTGTAAATAGAACTTTGTTTTAGTTAAAATGAATATAAGAGAACTCATAGATATTAAAATATTCTATAATAAATGAACTTGAATAGTATTCAGTTTCTCTTAAAATATATGTTTGTTCATAATTTTTTTCTGAATGACAGTGATCGGATTTGTAAAAAAAAAAAGATGTGAATACGAAAAACCTTAAAGGAAAGGTAAAAGATAAAAGGTTCTGCTTTATTTAAATTAACTTTTATTTAATTTGCAATTGATAAACTTTAATTTGAAGCACTTTTTGTATCATTATTCTTCCAGATTTTTTTTTTAAGACTTATTGAAATAAAGTTAAAGGATAATTAATATAAAGAAGATGTCAGATTCTATCTTATCGAACCTAAGCATTCCGCACACAATTGCTAAAAACGAATGCATTTATTGTTTCGAAAGTCCTTTCAACAATAATTACTTTGATTCAATAGATTTGGTAGACCATTCATTAAATACATGTCTCTCATGTTTTCAAGCTGTCTGTAACAGGCATGCTAATTTACATATGAAGGTCACTGATCATTCAACAGATTCGCCACATTTATCCTATTTAGAAATTGCAAAAGTGAAAAAATTGGAAATCGAGAATGATCAACTTCTGAACAATGAGAAAAGCAATAAAAAATTGAAGCTTCAAGTTATTGATAAATCTGAAGATGAATCCTATGATATTTTGTGGGCCTTGAAAACTTTTGAATCAAGTAGTAGCGATTTACCCAACATATTAGATACGAATAGCGGAGCCCAAATTAGTAGTGACTCTCTTACTGTAATTAATAAGATAATAAATGCTAAGTCTCAAGAACTAGTAGATCAAACAAGTTCATGGGAACTTGAAATAAAATCATGCCCACACTCAAAAGCATTAAGCTCCCGTATTAACGATCAAATTGCTTTTGACAAAAAATTGGATCATTGTTCTTCCTGTGATCTAACAGAAAATCTTTGGTTATGTTTACATTGTGGTAATTTAGGATGTGGAAGAGAACAAGTAGGTATAGAAGGACATTCACATGCTTTGAATCATTATGATACAAATACAGATCATTCATTGGCTATAAAATTGGGTTCATTGAGCAGTTCTTCTAATGATATATATTGCTATTCTTGTAATGATGAGGTTAGTTTTGATGATAAAAACCATTTAGGAAATTTACTGGCTATCTATGGAATTGATATAAATAATAAGCAAGCCAAAGAGAAAACTCTCATTGAATTACAAGTTGAACAAAACATGAATTGGGATTTCAAAATGGTTGATTCTCAAGGTAAAGACTTAATCAAATTATGTCCAAGTAAGGAATTAGGATGTGGTCTGATAAATCTAGGTAATTCCTGTTATTTGAATTCGATTATCGAAATTTTAATGAATGGTGGTATTAAGGGGTGGTCTTTAGATGAAGTTGGAAATGAATTTCCATTGGACGTAGTATACCCATCAAATAATATTGTCTGTCAATTGATCAAGTTGAAAATTGCAATGAAATTAGAACCAGAACGTTATCCAGAAGGTATAAAGCCAACAAGCTTCAAAAAATGCGTTTCTACCGGAAATGAAGAGTTCAGTTCGGGAAGACAGCAAGACGTTATGGAATTTTTTGACTATTTAACGAACCAATTGGACAAAAAAGTGTTTACAAAATTAGACGAAAAAATGAATCCAAATAGCTTATTTAAATTTTTGATGGAAGAAAGAATACGTTGTAACAACTGCGGTGCCGTAAAATACGTGACAGAGTCTCAAGAACATCTACAACTCCCATTGATTACAAATCAAGAGTCACAATCATTGAAGGAGAACTTGAAAAACTTTTTTATGGGTGAGGATGTAGCTTTTACGTGTCCAAACTGTAAAATTGCATGTTCTGTAATGAAGCAACCTTCTTTTAAGACATATCCAAGCTCTTTGATCATAAACCCAGTAAGAATTAAACTAGAAAACTGGATACCTGTAAAAACTAATGATTCCCTAGAATTTCCTGGTTTGGGTAATGAGGATTTGTTGGATTTATCTATATTCCAAGCCAAGGGATTTGATGACATAAATGAAGTAAAAATGGAAGAGGATAAAATTGAGTCTAGTTTTACTCCGAATCAAGCATCTGTTAACCAATTGACAGAAATGGGTTTTACTTTGAATGCTATTACAAGGGCATTGTTTGCCACAGGAAACGAAAACAGCGAATTGGCAATGAATTGGTTATTTCAACATATGGAAGATCCTGATTTGAATGAAACTTTTACACCTCCTTCTAACTCAGGAAATAATGACTGTAATCCAGAAGCTCTTAATAACTTGGTTTCTATGGGTTTAGACCCAAAGTTATCTAAGAAAGCACTAACTTTGAACAATAATGATGTAAACAAGAGCGTAGAATGGGTTTTCAGTAATATGGATGATGATGGCGAGTTACCTGAGTTAAATCAAAGCTCTTCAAGCTATGAAGTGTTTGGCTTTGAAAAACCAGCACCTTATGAACTATCAGCTGTGGTTTGTCATAAAGGTAATTCAGTTCATTCAGGTCATTATGTTGCTTTCATCAAAAAGGAAGTTCATGGCACGATTCAATGGGTTTTGTACAATGACGAAAAAATTGTTGAAGCTAGAGAGATAGAAGAATTGAAGCAAAATGGATATATGTATATTTATACAAGAAGTGATTAGGAATTCTGTAGCTGATTTATAGTGATTCTAAATAACATAAAAATACATTTTTTTCATGAATATCCATGTTTTTACATAGTCAATATCTAAATTTTTAGTAGAATGTTAGTATATATTTAACACAGATATTTTTACATTCTCCGTTATTTTTATTTTTATATGATCGAAATGTAATGAAAGAAATGTTTCGGAATGAAAAGCTGAATAATTAAAAGTATAAGTTTAACAAAAAATTGAAATTGTTTACAGAAAATGAAATCATCATCTCTGTTGGTTAAGCTATAAACTAAAATAAAACAAATCAATCAAAAAAATACCATTTAATACTATTTTGATTTAAGTTCAATATATTTGTGGAGTTAATTTCTGGAACTAGCATAACTTGCGCAGAGTTTGAAACAAGTTTACTTTACTCAAATTTTTCCAGTAAACCATATCAGGATATATCAAACTTACAAGATGAATTATAGAAATAATGGGAAAATTGTTTACATACCAGAGGTAAATGGTTTGCAGAATTTTGATGATAGTGCAAGCACTTCAAATACGGATAACAATTATTTAAATAGCATACAAAATATGGTTTTACCTGGAGATAATAATGGATCTCAATTCAACCATAATTTGAGTAATGGAGGGAGTAACCAAATATGGCCTGTCTTTAATAATTTTAACGATCAGAAGAGCATCTTTGAGACAAATAATGATTTTAGAATAGGACAAATCACCAACTTCGAAAACCATAACGGACAGAATGCTGAAAAATCGAAAATAAATCAACTGCATCAATCTAGCCATGGATATCCAAATAACCAAAACATAGTAGGTTCTAATATTAAAAGCCAGAAAGATATTATAGATATGAAAAATAAGAAAATTGCACAACTTAATAAAGAATTGGATAAGTACAAAGAAATTGTAACGAAAGGACTTGAAAATAAAAGCAAGAACCATAAGAAGAAACTGAAGGAAGACAAAATCAATAACAACAAGAGTCTTAAGTCTAAAGATTTTAATGAAATATTTAGAGCTCTGTCATCGACTTTAAGCATGAAAGAACAAGAATTGTCTGATAACAAAGCGAATTTGAGAAATATTATGACTGCATTAGCATTAGACCCCAAAAATAATGTTGCTGAAACTACCAGTATTGATTTTGAATCCATATCTCATGAAGTTATATTACAGCTTGAAAATTTAGTAAACGAAAATCAAACTTTATCCAAGCTTTTATCATACGAAAATTCAAAGAGAATCGATTTAGAATTAGAAACTCTGAAACTAGAAAATGAAAATTTGAGGGAAAAAATTGAAAAAACAGAAACTATTAACAAAGGACTAATTAGGTAGATTTATGTAACTACTGATCTTGATAAATCATTAACTGGAGGCTTTAAAAAATTAAAATATTAGAATGAATAATCTTCTTTATAAATAAATATTTATATACTCGGAAATAACAAATTAATTATAGGGTTATAACTTAGTAAGTAATTATTAGTTACCTAATGCACTTCTTCTATTTCTGACACCTTTTGCTAATAACTCAAGAACGTCAACGGTTGTTTCCCAACTAATACAAGCATCAGTAATTGAACAACCATAAATTAGCTTATCTCTACCACCTTCTGGAGGAACATCTTGTCTACCTTCGACTATATTAGATTCAATCATGACACCACACAATGAATTTTCACCAGCAGTTAATTGTTCATAAATACTTTGAGCAACTTTTGGTTGGTTTTTATAATCCTTGCTTGAGTTACCATGAGAACAATCTATCATGATTCTTCTCTTTTCATTTTCATTTCCAACTAAATTAGCTTTCTTTAATTCTTCTTTGGCAATTTTTACATTAGCTGCGTCATAGTTTGTACCATTTTTACCACCTCTTAGAATAACAAAAGTATCTTCATTGCCTTCAGTACCAACGATAGCAGTTACACCTGGTTTAGTGACGGATAAGAAATAGTGTTCGTGAGCTGCGGCACGCATAGCATCGATGGCAACTTGTAAACCACCATCTGTACCGTTTTTGAAACCTATTGGAAAAGAAAGCCCAGAAGCCAACTCTCTATGTAATTGAGATTCTGTGGTTCTAGCACCGATAGCACCCAGAGAAAAACAATCACTCAAAAATTGTGGAGAAATTGTATCCAACATTTCACTTGCAATTGGTAGCTTTTCAACTAATTTGGTGAACATTTCTCTTGAAATTCTTAGACCCTTGTTAATTTGAAAAGAGTTATCGATATCTGGATCATTGATCAAACCTTTCCAGCCAACAGTAGTTCTTGGTTTTTCCAAATATGCTCTCATGATAATTAATAAATCACCAGATAACTTATCAGACAATTTAGCTAATCTATCACAGTAGTCATAAGCAGCTTTAGGATCATGAATGGAACATGGACCAATAACAATTATTAAACGATCATCTTTGCCATTGATGATATCACAAGCTTCTTCTCTAGCTTTGACAATGATATCTTTACCCTTATCTGAAACAGGATATTCATGCTGAAGCAGGTCTGGAGGAGTCAATGGGTCGTAACCTTTGATTCTCCAATCTTCAAGACGTGTTCTATCACCTGCGTTTTCGTTTTTGATGAACATTTTAAATTATTACAGCTGTTTGGTTCTATTAAATCTTTTCAAAAAAAAAAAAATTATGGAATTTGTTATATTCACGCAAATAGACTCAAGGTGATGATTTTTAATTTCTGGAACTAACTTGTACCAACTAATAGAAAACTATTCAAATGAAACTGGACCCAATTGCAGAATCAACAAAAAGGTTCAAACTTTGCTATCCCAAAGAACAGTATAACTAAAAACAATAGTTTTATTTATATAATGCAGTGATAGTATCAATTTTTCGAATAAAAATGACTAATAGTTGATTTCAGGAACTTAATCCCCGATAATGTATTCGAAGCTTCAAAGCTTCGAAATTTCAAAAATGTGGGAAACCGAAAAAAATTGAAAAAAATTCTGACAATACTCATTCATTTATAATGGGACATCAGAACTCTCTAATGGCAAACTATCTTGAAAAGTACCTATTTTTTTTTTATTCTTCACGTCTTACATTATTGATGTTATGGTATCAAATGTAACTAAAAATATTTACCTTTATGATTGAGCCAACTCTGCATGGATTTGCTCTGTTGACCATAACATTCTGATACATTGTGCATGTTGCGTAAAACTATCTGTCCGAGCCTTCTTAATTTATATGGTATTTTCAAAGTTCTAACATGGATCAGGGTGTCAGTAGTAATGTTCATCCATTGCAGTATATAAATAAAATTTTACTTGTAAAATGCAGTGAGTGAACTGACTACAGAAGTTCGAGACATCGTTACTGAAATTGCTTGTTTGAATACTATAAGTGGCATCGATATGTATCTTTTACAAAAAAAAAGTTTCAAACAATTGCTATCGGTAGCACATGTTGCAAATTAATAATTTTTCTGATTTATTAAATTATGAGTATTGATTTTCGTATGGTATATGATTAAAACTATTTCATATTATATATATTTGTGTGTATGTGTGTGGGTTTCAAGAATGTTGGAATGTTATGCAGATGAAATTGTTTGCACCAACCAAAAAAGAAGCAAACAACAGAAGTCTCTTAAAATGCACAGCATGCTTCTAAAATACAACAACAGCATAATACTTGTGAAATAGCAGTGAAACATCCCCATAATGCACCACAGCATGAACCACAGCATCCACAACAGTTATCATCTTTAGGAGGAGGTTGTTGGACGTATATAGTTTGTGGTGGTTGCTGATAATACACAGGCTGTGGTTGTTGGTAATATGCTTGTTGAGAATTATGATGACCCATTTTTCTTCAATATACTAGTTCTTCTAAAATTGCACTTTGCGTTTGTTCTCTCTTAGTCAAATGAAAAAAAAATGATTATAAGTTTTGAACATTGCATTTCAAAGACAGAAATGAGAATATCATTGTGGAATAACTTTGTTCCAATACTATTTATATAAAACATACTTGATGACCAAATGTTAGTTTTGATTTAAAGCCATAGTAGTTTGGAGGCTCACCTCATCGAGAAACATTCTCTTGGTTACAAATATAGAAGCACTTTTTTTTTCTTGGGAGAATCTTTAAATTTTTTTCTCTAGGCTGGTTTTCCACTACCCGTAGGTAGGCGTAACAGAATTAATGTTGATGTATGGTGTTTTAGAGAGAGAAGGCTTATAGTTAAAGCCTTTGATGTTCGGTTCTTGACGTTAATCTTGAGATTCCCATCGTTCAGTTTGGCTCATGTTTTTTTGGTACAATTCAATGTGTCAAAGGAACTAAGCCTGGTTTTGTCAGTATCGTATGTTTTCTTTCAGGTTCTTTGCTTGGGCAGTAACTTCTGATAATTTCGGAGGGTTTGGTTATCAAACGTTGAGATGATGGACACAAATGTCCTGCACCTAACTGGGAATAAAAATCATTTGTCTGGAGGTTTTGATTTGTTCAATTTTCTCTAGTTATTATGAAGTTAATATCGTATAAGCTTTAAGAACTTTTATCGCGGGAGAGAATTTTTTGTAGAAAGTTAAATAGTTCACTTCGTGATCATAGGATCTATAGATTGGGTATTTTACACTTGTATATAAAAGGTCGGTAGAGTTGAAAATTTTGCAATAGATGCATTTGCCATTAGTTGTAATATGCCATGACGATTATTATTCTAAATATCGTTTTAATGCTTACTTGTATGTAAGCAGTAAAAAAAGGTCCTACCCGGATTCGAACCGGGGTTGGTCGGATCAAAACCGACAGTGATAACCACTACACTATAGGACCTTATCACTTTTTGATTTTTTTTAAGTTTCTGAAACTATCTACAGCCAAATAAAAAAGGAAGAATAAATAGTGACGGTATTTCTCAACCACCGTTAATGAAATCTAATGTTTAAAAACATTTCTCTGGAAGTTATTCTGTGCTTTATATCCCTGATATCAATAGAGTTACCATTGCTGAAGAATTACCTGAAGCCATCAAAGCACCTTCAAATAAATACAGAGCAACCATTCAATGTGAATTGGGGACAAAGAGCTATGAAGACACTTAAAGTTGATTAGTTTTTTTTTCTTTGTTTCCAATTTCCAGCTTTCTTATAAAGCTTTCTACGTATGCATAAGTATTTAAAGGCTTTGTTTCAACGTTGAAATTCAAGAAAAAGAAAAACAGCAAATTGCTCTTGTAACTCATTAAGTGAACCATAAAAAGACAGTATTTTTTTTTTCTTATTCAAAATTTTATATTAAATAAAACCTTTACATATTATCATATCTATAAAAATCTTCAGGCAAGAATCTTCGAAATAGTAAACACAACTTTACGAACTAATGACAAATTAAAAAATCTAATATTTGTTGTATTCTTGTAATCCTCTGGCATACCCATGATCCCATTCCCACATATATGAACTATCTCCTTTCAAAGAAATATATTCCTGTCTACGTTTTCTAGTCCAAGCAATCCATCTTCCAATTCTTGAATTTCTAAAGTTACCAAATGCTTGTACATCATAAGATGCTTTATAAATACCATCTATAAATCTCCAGTGTTCCATTTTATCACCTCCTTTATCCTTCCAGTAGTTTACATGTTCAGCTATTAATTGCTCAATTCTATTGTTATCAATTTTTGTAGTGTTTTGACCATTAGGCCTGGCATATATGTTATTTCTTTTTGTTTGAGTGAGATAACCCCATTCACCACCATCCCCATATTTAAACTGTAAAGTCCAGAAAAACCATCCCCATGAACTCTTCATTGCAAATTGACGATTCTCCTCTAACCCAAAGCTTTTAATTAGAGCATTCCTGTCACCAAAAGATTTTTGCCATGATGCTTCGTCAAGGACACAAGAGTATTCCCCAATAACAAAATCAGCAATGTCTTTATCCAAATTCACTGTTGAGTTTAATTCACTAATTATTTGATTGACACTTTTTGATTTATCGGAATCTGAAAAGCATCTATAGATATGAGTATCTATGACAGCATTAGAAAGAAGATTTTTGTCTCTTAACCAAGTCGCAAATTGATTAGACCAACCGTCAGAAATAATAACAGGTAAAGTCGATTGCAAAGACTTGACCTTTGTTATTGATCTTAGATAGTAATCTTTTTGATTAACAGGATTTGAGCTATAATCGGCTTCGTTAACAACTTGTAAGCCAATTACATTTTGATTGTTTTTGCAGACATCATTTACAATGAATGGTATAATAGTATCTACTAATAAATTTTTATATGTATTATTGGAAAAAAAAGTTGCAGCATTATTTATATAACCACTATGATCGCTAGTATTAGCACCGCCTGGTAAACCATGTATATCAATTAAAATACCGATTTGGTATTGGTTAGCTTTAGATATTAAAGCTTTTAGGTTACCCCAGGGATTAGCTACCTGATAAACAGCTTTTAGTTCGTTGTATGGAGTGTTAGAAGTATAGCTACCATTATTTACATGCCAATAACCGATAGGTACTCTTAAAGCCGTAGTACCAGCTGCAGTTGATAAAAAATTCCAATCAATGGAGTTAATGTAATCATTATAATGTTTCAACAGCTTATTACCAGTAACGCTAGCTGATGAGGCCTTTAATTGAGCTTTGATAGCATCGTATTCAGAAGCACCTCCTTTGTCAAAAAGATCACCATAAATCCATGATTCTAATACATATAAAGAACCTAGATTCACACCATAGTTCACCCTAAATTTATAAATTTCATCAGCTGTTGGGAGGTCGTTGAAAGAAAGTTGAGTCATTGATAGCAAAATTAATGTATATATAAACAAAAAAGAAAAAAGCAAAAGCTTGGGTTCTGTTTTTGTTTTTAATCATAGAATCGAATTAGTGGTCGACAAAACGAAAGATTATATTTTTATACTATTAACTAAAATTTACCTTAAAACTATAAATTCTCAAAACGGATTGAGATTTCCACTGAGTGAAGTCGTTATTACGGAAGTGCCTCAAAAAAAAAGCATGTCTCAAAACAGTCACCCAAATTATTCAATCGCAAGATTCTTCATATTATAAATATAATTGAAATCTTCCTTAATTAATTTACTTATGTTTTAGGTTCAATTGAAAATCTATGTTCATGAAGAGTTGAAGGGTATCAAATGATATATGGAATTTGGTCATGATAAGTGAATAAAATTATGTATTAGAACTCCTGGATGAGTTATCTTCTTCCTGAAATTTTGAAATTTGACTAAAACTAAAGGTTAAATTAGTCTCTTTATTTTATTTCCCTGAGTAGGAAAAGGGAACTTGATTTCGTATATATGACTTCAATAATTACTATCATTTGATCTAATCTCCTTTATTTTCAAGATTATTATTCAATATAGTATAGAAATATAAGACATTTTCTGTCATTCACCATGAATTTACAAAAAGATGAGGTTAATTTAAGATTGTAATGCTCTTAGACGTTATTGTCTTTCAATGTGTTCTGATTGTTGATAAAGTAGTTTTTCTTCTGTTTTTATTGTTTTGTTCAAGTTTATTATTTTTTCATGTTCAGTAACCTAATAATTTTGAGCAAAATGATGAGTATACCACCAAAGAATAAATAAAAAAAATGGTCAGAGTTAATTAGCAATAAATAATTCACTCATTGATTGATGAATAGTTGATACACGGATACTGGAGTTATCTTCAAACGTATACATTTAGGAATCATTGTAAAATTCAATGTTGCAACCCAAAAATAAAAATAATAATAAAATATAAAAAAATTTGAAGGATGCGAGGTTCGAACTCGCGCGGACACCGTCCAACAGATCTTAAGTCTGCCGCCTTAGACCACTCGGCCAACCCTCCAATGATTTTATATTTTAATTTCTGTTTTTAGTACAACATATAATTAAAATGTTTTAACAGTTAGGGTTTATTTATGTTTTAAACTAAATTGATATATTAGTCTCAATTTTACATAATTTAGTGCTTAAAAATAAGGTAAAGGGTTAGAACTTAAATTAAAAATTAAGTATAAAAATCTATTGTTTCTTTATCGATTTTGGTAAGAAAACGACACAAATTTGGATAACTTTTTCTAATATTTGACTTTTTCTTAGGCCAAATACCTCAGGATCGGGTTCTTATATAAAAAATTAAATTTTGAATATCGTTTTTGGGCAACCAAGTTGTAAGTTAGGGCTTTATATAACTTATTAATTTTCGTTGGAATCAAATCGTGAGAGACAATCCATAAATCTTTACTAACACTTTCTAATAACATGCTCAATAATGTGAATTATTTCATTCAAGTTTTACAGAATTATATTTAAGATATATCATTAAGGAATAACTAAATAATTGCTTTTTGAAGATTGGCCAACTTTTTGAGGTAAGCAACTTCATATGGCCCTTCTGAAAGGAAAACACAATGTGAATGCATATCGAAATGTTTTACTTTTATTAATGTTAATCAATCGAAATTTTTTTTGAATACCTTGAGCTAATATTATGACAATAGTTTCTTTAAATATATTAAAGTAACTATACAATGGCTTTTTTCCATTAGGGTTAATTCGAGCATTGTGGAAAATAGTAACTTAAAATACATATATCAATATACAAACTATCAACATCACGTGATACATAATCAAAAATTAATATAAATATTAATCATTCTTCTATAAGATGAGATGGAGTGACCAAAATTAAACAAATCAGGATATAAATGAAATAGCCATTTTGTTGAAAGAAAAATAATTACTCTCAATAAGTTACTTGATTTAAATATAGATACCAATTGATTTCTCATCCTGAAACACCAACCCTCATTAATATACCAGACTGTAGATTTAGCAATCATCTATTTCGAAAAAGATTTGCTAAAGAGTAATTAAAAAGTTGATGCTTACAAACTGATTCAATTGAATAAACAAAAAAATTTATTTTTTAAATTTCACTTGATGCTTTCGAGACTAAACAATATATGATAGACATTTCAAGATTTTGATAAAACTGTATTCGAAGACAGAGATGGAAAGACCTACATTTTTAGACCAAAAACCTCCTCCAGGTTATGTGCCAGGTATTGGACGTGGTGCGGTTGGTTTTTCAACTAGAGGGAGCAAAAAAAAAGAAGAAAATACCATTGTTCCTAAGAGGCTCGAAAATATAAGAAACGATGAGTTTAATCATGAAGACGCCGAAGCAGAAAGTATACTCAGTGATATTGATACTAAACTAGCAAATAGAAACAAGAAGAAAGCTCCTTTTTTCAAAAAAGAAAAATCATATGCAACACCTAGTGATGAAACTAAATTCATAGATTTGAAGAAAAATTTATCTAATATATCAAAGGAGCAATGGTTAAACTTACCGGAAGCCACTGACATAACAAGAAGAAATAAAAGACAGAGGCTTGAAGAACAAATGAATAGAAAATTTTATTCTGCACCAGATACTCTAATTACATCAAATAATTCTACTTCAACTTCGTTGGATTTATCTAAGCTATCTGAAGATAGAGATAAATTATTAGAAACTGTTATCGACTCCACAGTAGCTAATAAAAATGATGACACGAAAACTGAGAAAGAAAATTATTTACTTGCTTTAAGGGATTTCGAGAAAAGTGGAGCAACATTAAACTTGAATTCCGAGTCATCAAAAGAAGCAAATGATAGAATGCGATTAATATTAAAATCTTACAGAAATTCTGATCCTAGAAATGTCGATAGTTGGATTGCATCGGCAAGGTTAGAATTTAACACAAAAAATGTAGGGTTAGCAAAAAAGTTAATCAATGAAGGTTGCAGAAACTGCCCCAAATCTGAAGAAATATGGTTAGAAAATATTGAGTTAAATAAAAATGATAATAAATTATGCAAAATCATTGTTACTAGAGGCATACAATATAATCCAGAATCTTTAAATCTATGGTTAAAAGCAATTGATTTAGAAATTGAAAACAACAACAAAAAGATTCTTGTGAGAAAGGGAATAACGAGAATACCGAACAAAGAAAAATTGTGGTTATTGGCTATTGAATTTGAAAAAGATCCTAATGAAATCATCAAGATATTATCAAAAGCGATCGAGTTTCTCCCTCACAGTCTCACATTGTGGTTAAATTTGATTGACCTACAATCTTACAAAGATGCAATTATCTCACTCAATAAGTCTATTGAACTATTACCAAAAGAATACAAATTATGGGTTATCTTCATAAAAACTGAAGAAAAATTTAAGAATAAAGTGACCGTAAAAGATTTATCGAATATATTTAGAAAAGCTTTTTTGCATTTATCAACACAACATGTTTTTGTGAGTGTTGAAAATTGGTTTCAAGAGGCTTTATTGTTGGATAAACAAGAAAAATTTCCAAGATCAGTCGAGGCTATTATAGTTTCATCTTTGGAAAATTACACTTCTGAACAACAATTCTCCAAGGCTATCAAGTTAGTAAAAGATCTAGACGATTCTTATTGCAAAATTGTAGGTTTGAGATACATTTTAAATAAAGATCCTGGCCAATTTATCTTATGGACATTATTAAAAACTACTTGCGAAAGACTGAATAGGATAGAAGATTTTTATCTTACTTTCGAAAGTTTATTATTTGATAATGAAAAGAGATTTGATTGTAAGGTACTAAACAAGCACCCTATATTATGTTTGATATATGCAAAAGAAGTATGGAAACAAAATAAAGACCAAAAAAAAGCCATTCAAATTTTGGACAGATCGATTAACCTAGTTCCCGATAACGTTGACTTTTGGGCTGCAAAACTAAAAATTTTATGTCAGTTACATGATTATGAATCGATCCAACAAGTTTTTATGGAAGCAATTCTTCATTTGAAGAAAGCAAACAACAGTAAAATTGTAAAGTTATACTATAGACATATCAGCTATCTGAGGTTTCAAAGCTTAAATGAACAAGCTTTACATTTATTAAATAATCGATACTTGAAGGAATTTCCGGAAAACATTAAGCTAATTCTTCAAAAGAGTCAAATATATGTAGATTTGAAACAGTTTGACTATGCATGTGAATTTTTAAAAACTTCAATAGAACAACACCCTAACGAATCAAAACTACCAATTTCATTATCTAGCATATATGAGACAAATTTGGGTAAAATTGGTTTAGCAAGAATAACATTTGAATTAGCGATAATGAAAAATCCATCATCATCAGAATTATATTCAAATAATATTGATTTTGAAAAACGGTTAGGCAATATAAAACAAGTTGAATTTCTGTTGACTACTGCATTAACAAAATTTCCAAGTTCGATTGAGTTATGGGTCATTAAATTTGACTTGGTCAAAGACAAAAAATCAGTCACCAAAAAAACGTTATTTCAAGATGCACTAAAAGCCACTAAAAATAATTTTAGAATACTTCTGGAGATAGGTATTTCTTTTTTCAACGATTTACAATACAGCACTAGCTCGAAATGGATCGAAAGGTCAATAAAAAATAATCCAAAGTTTGGGGATTCTTGGATATGGTTATCGAGATGTTACTTGAAATTGAACAAATCATTAGAAAGTTGTTACGAAGGCGTTGAGAAAAACGAACCAAAGTATGGTAAAGAATGGATTAAAATTTCAAAGGGTGTCTCAACACAGTATTTAAGCGACAGGGAAATATTAAAAAAGTGCTTAAGTATGGCTACATAATAATGAAACTGCTTTAATCGAGCCATCTTTTTTCTTTACGTTGACTTATTATCCGACCTCGAAATACAAGAATGGATAATTATAAAGAAATATCGTTAGTGTCCACGTATTTACATATTGTGGTGATCAAAATCTTTTTTCGATAGCTTGTATTAAATACAACTAGCATAGCTTATGAGAAATTTATAAAGTAAACCTAAAAACAATTTTTATGAACTTTTAATATTACTGCCCGGCATTACTGCCTTTCAATTAGTTTTTCTATGTAATTACATAAGATGTTTTCATTATATCAGCTCTTTCCTTCTGTTTTGATGCACTCCTGCGTCTTTTTCTCACAGTATTATTCTTAAATAAGCTATATTCATTATTGAAATCAACATTATCTGACTGAGTTAAATATTTTGAATTCTGTATTTTGAATATTATATTTTAAATTTTATATTCCAAATTCTATATCCATATTATTATACTATATTTCGTGATTTTGGGAAATCGATGTCATCTAACCTCAGCTCATCTCTACACGCATATTCATCTTCTTTGAAAAAAAAAAAAAAAAGAAGAGTAATAAAAAGTTCAATTAAGATATATTTAAATTAAATCATTGGGAAGTAGTAATGGTTTTAATTAAAGTAAATTTCATTTATGCAATCAATGATTAATATAGAAAGAGTGTAAAAAAAAAAAACACTGACGTAGATTTCATAAAAATTCGGTAAAATATTCAAGCAGATTGTTTTATTCTAAAGGACTTCTTAATAATTTATTTACAAAAGAGATGATTTCTACTGACGAAAAATTGGATATTGATAGCCCTAACAGTGTGGTAAGTAGTACAAGCACTGAAAGAAAAGTTATCCAAACAACGAATTCAAAAAACATCATTAATAGTATCGCAACCAGTAGCAGCAATGCTAGTAGCATAAATGGTTCAAATTCCACCACACCTTCATATTCTAGTACCATTTCTTCAGTACCAAGTGTTGAAAAAATTGATCCACATATAATTTCGAAAAGTTCAAATCAGTCGTCTTATAAGTATTCAGAGATGAATGTAACCACATTAAGCTCAGAACCTTCTTCAAATACAAATAGCCCAAATGATTTGGCTTCCGCATCGCCTTCCACTAGTGCTCCGCATGTGAATGGAACTTTAGCTAATACCACAATACCCAATACCTCTGTGTCGTCAACAATTAAAGACGATAATGGAAATGTGGTTAAAAGAAAATATTCAAGAAATGGATGCACTGAATGTAAAAGGAGGAGAATGAAATGTGATGAAACAAAACCGAGATGTTGGCAGTGCTCTAGGCTAAACCGAGAATGCGTTTACGTATTTAATCCCAAGAATAAAAAGAGAAAAAAGGATCCAGCACCATTTTCATCTACAGATTCATCATCGATCGACAATAACGATAAGAATAGACAAAAAAAAACACAAGCAAAGTCAAACATTTTTCCACCAATTAAGATAGAGACAAACCACTCTATTCCTGTATTAGATAACTTTTCTGATTTATCTCAATTCACTACACAAGATAATACCCCAAACTCAACAGGAAAGCTAACTGGAGATAGATTAGAAGATGGCTTGAATTATAATGCCAATCTTTTGATTCAAAACTTAAATGATATTGTTAATATGAAATTAAATGACTCAATGACTTTAAATGAAAGTCTAAAAGATTTGGATTCCTTTGACCTAGATATACCCGAGCTTCTGAATGGAGAAAGTCCATCGAATTCTGTACCGATATCGTTCCATATGAAAAATATAATAACATTTAATACAGAGTTATCATCATTGAAATTAGATAAAATACATGAAAAATATTTGAAAATGTTTTACTATGACTGTATGGATTCGATTGCTCCATTTTTCAAAGATCAATCAAACCCATTGAGAGACATAATTTTGTCTTTTGCTAAATCTGAATCGTACTTACTATCTGCCGTTTTATCAGTGGGTGCGTCTATTGCTAATAGAAAGTCAAACGATTTAGAAGATGAGAAAAATTATTGTCAGTATTTATCTCATTGCTTGAAATTTTTAGATGAACAATTTCAAAATGAATCAAATGTTATAGATAAAATTGAACCCATCATTTTAACAGTAATAATTTTAGCATGGGACTGTATATATACCATGAACTCTCAATGGAGGTCGCATTTAAAAGGTATTATTGATTTATTCAAAAAAATTAATGCAAATAATTCTTCAAAAGTTCTGAATGTTGCAAAATCATGGTTTAAAATCATGGAAACATTTGCTAGTATTAGTACCAATTTTGGTGGATCATTGACAGATGAGTTTGACATTGATTTGATTTTCAATTCTTGTGACTATCAGTATATCGATTCCCTAAAATATTTGAATATTATGACACCTCTGAATGATTTCAATCTTTTACGTGGTCATAAAGAAGATTTCGATGTCGTCATAAGAGAGGTAATAAAGGCGTTAAACAAATTAAGAAATTATAAAGATAAAAAAACTGATAATACTAGAATGATAACAGGTAAATTGAACAACTTGCCAATGTCATTTCAAAGAACCATTAGAAGTTCATCCATAAGTCAGTCGATCGAGGAAGAAAGTTGTTTGTCTTATTTCACCATACAAAAAATTCTAGTTGAGATAGACAAACAACTAGAATACGAATTTATTAGTAAAAGTGGCATCATTCCTGAACATAGCCCGTCGCATCCAAAGCTTACTGAGATTCAGGATAACGCAATCGATATTGTGAAATTAAATGATGGTAAAGAAATAGCATTAAGCTGGTACGATATATCACATCAAACTCAGGTATTATCATTTTTGTTAATTGTTTTGTTGAAATTATTAAATATGCCAAAAAATTCGAATAGTGTGCAGGAAGTCTGTAAAAAAATAATGTCTTTCTTCAAATTTTTGAACTGTGACAATCCACCAAATAATGGTAGAACTTGTTACTCTAACTTTGCAGTTCTTTTAGCAGGATTAAATACACTAGACGAAGAAACCAGAAATTTGATACGAAAGTATTATAGTTTAGATAGCACAAGAAGATTTTCCAGATTATCTGAACATAGCCTGAATAGATTGGAAAAAGTGTGGGCTGGTGATGAGCATGGACAATCTCATCATGATATTGTTACATGGTAAATATACAAATTTTTTAGTAAATAACTTAATTAATATTAATTATAACAGTTAATGAAGTTTTCTTGTTTATTCCTAAATACCTCATATTGTTCGAATCTACTTTACATAAAGTCATTCTTATTTCGTTTTTCTTTCATTATTTATCTATTTTTGGTTATTTTTTGAGACGATATAATAGAAATAGAACAAATAAGTCAATTAGAAGAACTATCTAAGACTAAAATAAATTGAAATGTTGTGATAAAAATTGAATTATTATTATTATTTATTAATATATTATATGATTTGTTGAGTCATGTTGGGTATGTTTATAATAACTGTGTCATGACCATTACATAATTTATAAAGCTTTTTAGATTTAAGTAATCTAATTTGTGCACAAATGTACTTGAAAAATTACATCAAAATAATGTAATCTTTTTTTTAATGAAAGATGAGAAAGTATTCAGAATGGAGTATCCAATTAACATTAGTTTGATTCTTTAATAATAATGGCCCATTAAAAATATGAAAAGCAGTCGAAAGAACTAAAAATAAAAATAACTCTGGAAAATATCAAAACAGATGCAAGTTCATTATTTTTATGATAATTAAAAGTAATTGAAAAGTTAGAGAAAAATTTTAACAATTATGCTCAACTAATTCAATTATTTCTTGTGCTTCTTCTTGTGCTTCTTCTTTTCAGATTTTGGACTAGCAACTTCTGGAGATGGAACTGGAGTTGGAGAGTTCATGTTTGGAGAAGCCATAGTTGGAGAAGACATAGATTTTTCCATGTCATCACCATGGTTCTTTGGAACCATTCTGTCACCTAAGTAGTTAGTGAACAAAATGAATAAGAATGGAACGACACATAACATTAAAATATCCAAAGCACCGTAGAAAATAGTTTCAGAATCTGGTTGTAAAACGTTACCACCTTCACATAAACCCCATGAGACTGGATAAACAAACCATAAGAACATAACAATGGATGCTAAGATAGTGAAGACTTGATGAACACCGTTATCTTTATTTTGCTTCTTCATGATGTTTCTGGTTGTAGTCATAATGGAGACACAAGCAGTAACACCACCGGCAATACCGAAAACCCAGTAACCCCATTTATAGGTAGAATGGATTAAAGAACCAATCAACCAAGCGACAACAAAAACTTCAGTAGCAGCGACGTTGAAGAAAATGTGTTGTAATGGAGTTTGACCAATGATACTTAATTGGACAATAACCCATGGGAAAGATAAGAACCAACCAACGTATCTAGCGTAAAAGATTTGTCTGTAACCTGGGTGAATTTCTTGAGTTGAGGTTTTAACGTGGTTGAATTCAGCTCTAATTGGTGTCCAACCCAAGTTAGAAGCCATTGTGAAGTAAGCAATACCCATGAAGAAAGTTGGGGCCATGGCAGTGTAGTAGTATTTTCTGTCATTGACTGGCTTTTTGAACATCAAAGCTAAGTAAATTAAACAAAACAACATGTTGACACAGAAGACAGTGAATAACCAATCGGAACCTCTGTCTGTTATATGAAAATCAGCACCAGTTGGTGGATTAACTCTGATGGCAGCATTACCACCTCTTTTAACTAAATCAACAAATTGTGACATACTTTATTAAGATAAACTTGTTATTGTTTACTTTTGATTTTTGTTGAAGTTAAGAATATAATAAGAATAATATTTTTAAAAATAGATTGAATATGATATAAAAAGAAATTGAAACCAAAGTTAGAAAAGAAAAAATAAATTAATTGTTAAAACATAAAGAATTCCCATTCTTTTATAATAAAATTATTTCACAAACCTGAATGAAATATGGGAAAATTTTAGAACGTTGTTTTCATGTAATTGCTTTCAAATGATATTCAATATTGCCTTTACAAAATAAGCTTGCAGGTTTCTTCAAGGTTCGTAAGCGTTTTTTTATCAACATCAGATAATACTGGATAAAATCATTGAAGCATACTGAATTATTTCAAAAATTTATCCATTGGTTTGTTGTTGCTTTTACCATTTAAATTAACGTCAGGTATATTTTGTGAACCAATATTATGACCACTATAAAATCGACAATTGACTTTTTTCATAATAATACCTACTGCAATGTCACGGGAAAGAACTTCCTATATTATGAAAAGCTAACAAAATCAGGAAACTTGGTTTCGTATAGCTTCAAATTAACTGCATTCGCTAATTAACTTATATTTGAATTGGATGAGGAATATGTAAACAAATGAATCTTTGTTTACAGATTTCTGTTAATTATTCAAATTACTTTTTTCAGTATTGTTTGACCGGATAGAGTAAAATAATAATCAAAATGTTGCGAAGTTTAACACTTGAGGGAATTTAAAATCTAATAAAACAGAAAAAAAAAAATGAAAAGAAAAAAAAAGAAAGATAAACAACAGCAACGCAACAGAGAAATAATAGAGGATGTATTATTTGGAAGCTGTAAAAGGATGGTTATGCCATAAGAAGAAACTCTCGACTTTTTCATATTGAAACACCGAAAGCATTAATGGGTACTGTCTTTAATTGAACTCAACTTCTTACCAGTCATCTTTTTCAACTGGGAATAATAATAATAATAATAATAATAATAA
>JAKTPK010000141.1:136921-193468 GCA_030557565.1 Tetrapisispora arboricola | reverse complement strand
AACTCAGAACTCAGAACTCAGAACTCAGAATATTCCCTTGAAATTCTTTTTGAGGTTGTGCATTGGGCTTTGTATCTATTTGATTGTGTCCGGTTCCTTTGATTCTCTCTGTTTGCTGATTTTTGTTGAGTTTTTGTTTTTACTCTCGAAAGGTTTAGATGTTGAGATATACAACGTACATCAAAGCTTCGGTAACTAAAATTTTTGATTGGACAACAATTCTTGGTTTTCTGCTCTTGAATTAACAGATTAAGCAAATAAACAATAAAACAAATAGTTGGATTGAGCTGAGCTGTAAGAGTTTTTTATTATTTTGTTTTGTTGAATGTCTTAATAAAAAACTCCAAGTTACCAGCTTTCAGTTCAGCAACTGGGAAGATACGTATGAAAAAAATGTAAAGACATTCAAACGCCTCAAACTAAAAGCGTCAACGTATGTTCCTAAAACGGTCAATGTTATTCTTGTTTTGGTTAAATTGGATACCGATTTGGTAATTCATTATCGAAAGGAACATCTGTCACTTTTATTTCTTTGACCAAATTTGATTGTTTTTTGATAATTGATGGTTCAGATAATTATTGAAAACGTCTTTAAATTTCGTCAATTCTGTATTTCTTAGTGATTATTCTCTCTAGGAAAAAAAAAACAGCAACAACAACATAAAATCACTTATTTCATTATTTTGTGTAGTGGAAAGACTCAATACCATTATTATGTCATATTCTAATGATTAATTGGATTGTTCCTGCCTTAATTAATTAACTAATTTAGAAAATTTGATGTCACTTAAATTTCTTACGATATAATTATAATGTACATTATTGACTAAGTTTTATCATTATTAAAAGCTACGTATGATCGGATTAATTAATACCAAGAGAATAGCTATCTATTAGGAAAACTATTGGATTGGATTCAATTCAAATGGTGATTAGAATGAGAAAAAAGTGTCAATCTTATATACTAAATTTTTCAAAATATCATTAATCATTCAAATGAGTTATATTTGTGTCAAATTTGATATTTTATTAAAAAGGTTCTTAAACAGGAATTAAAATTACTTATGGGTTTCCCTTTGTATAAACACATAGGTATATATCTTATTGATGCAAGACACTTTTTAAAGAAATTGTGTTTCTATATCAAAATATAAAATGTAGCAAAAGACTCGTTACAATCTTGGCATATCCTTAAAAGCGAGGGCTAGATAAATACTCTAAATTGTTTTTAAAATGTAGCAAACAGGTTTTTTGTGTAGTTCTGAACTATTCTTTTCACCTCATCCTGTACATTTTTATATTTAAAGCAGTTGAAGTATAATGATGATATCTAGCTATAGTCACACTTGACTGTTATTCATATATTGATTTTTGCCAATATTTGACAATTGCGGCATACAGTACACCGTATGCTTCAAACTGTAATCAGTAAACCAACCACATCAATTCTATTCCATACATAAAGTTATATGTCAATTGAATATCAACGAATAAGAAAACACATAGCCGAATTTCATGAAAAACAACAAACACGAACAAGTAAGATTTCGAATAATTCGAAATTGAGATCTTCATCCCTGTAATAATTAATATCTAATTTTATATAAATAAGCTATACAATTCACGAAAAAGCAGTGATTCAATTGGAAGATTCATTTCTTTTATGTGGAGAAACATTGGATTGTCTTTTTTTAACTTTGGTTTGATACGATATAACAATTAACAAAAGTTTCATAAAAAAATTAAGAAACTTATATACATCCACAAACTTGTAATCTTTTCATTTTATTTTTTTTTATAACTGTAAGAGATAATGCCAGAAATCGTTTCATATGAATCACTCAAACCATTTGTTAGAATACCTAATTCCAAATTAAGTGAAGGTATTTCAGTCTTCAACGATAAATTATTTTGGGTTGATATATTTGAAAGTCAAATTTATTATTTGAAAAAAAATTTGAGTGAAGTTTCCAAAGATGTACTAACTGAAAGTGAAAAAGCTGAAATTAAAACATTTCCAATCAATCATACAACATACGATGGAGATTATTTGTTTGATTTTAAGAAATATCCTGAAATTGTTGGGGTTGTTTTTCCATACGATGAACAAAATGAATTTATTTTATTTGGTTCAAAATTCGGAATTGGTAAATTAAATTTGAGCAATGGTAAATGGAGCTATATGGTTACCTATGATAAATGTAAATCATTAACTCATGATAGATTTTTAAGGTTAAGGTCCAATGATGGTGGTATATCTAAGGATGGTAAGTATTTATATATCGGTTTGATGGATACATTTACTGAAACTGTAACTGACGAAGCTTGTATCTTACAATATGAATTCAAAACGAAAGAATTAAAAATGTTATTTAATGATTATAAAATTACAATACCAAACACAATTCATTATGATAAAAGCGATGAAAATATATTATATATTACTGACTCCTTAAATTTCATCATTTGGAAATATAATAAATTGAACAATGAAAGAACAGAGTTAATCAACATTTTGAAAAACAATGAAAATTTCAGTTCACCAGAACCTGATGGATCTCTAATCGATTATGAAGAAGACTTATTTGTAACAGCTGTTTGGTCAACAAATAAAATTCAAATTTATGATATGAAGACAGGAAAGTTAGTTAAAGAATTAATATTACCAGTACCTAGAATATCATGTTGTTGCCGATATGGTACCGATTTGTTTGTGACAACAGCAAACTTAAATATTGATAAAAATGAAAAGCATGATGTAGAAGATACCATTGGTGGTTCGGTCTATAGAATCAACAACATTTTCAAGAGTAGCTCCATCTCGAGCACAAAAAAGTATCCAGCCATATAAACTAACTAATCTCAAATAACAGGATCATCTGCTATTTTTTTTACCTTCTCTTTGTTCTCCCATCTCCCACCTTCTCGTTTTTACGCAATCATAATTTCGACTTATAACCTCATTTAGAATCACAAGAGTTGACACAAGGCTCTTGTTGGTTGTAATTATATAGATCTGTACATATTAATGAAATTATAACTCTATATCTATATCTATATCTATCACTATCACTATCACGATCTCTATGTCTATGTCTCTGTTATTCTCCAACTGACACATGCCACTGCTATTTACCCGACCAAACACAAATAGGTGTTTGTACCGGCCGACAGCCCTCTCTATCGGCCGCACATTCGTGCACCACACCATACTCTATTTTCTTCAATTTTTTTTCTTAGTGCCGAACTCCTCCGCCCGTATCATGCGCTTTACGCTTTAGGCTTTAGGCTGTAACTGTGAAAAATTCAAAGTGAAAAATTCAAAGTGAAAAATTCAAAAGCCTCTGTGCTACTCATCCCCGCCACTTTCCTACCATCCCAGCTTCGAAATACCGTTATTGTTGCTAAAGTTAATGCTACTTTCGTATTTCCAGCAGGTTCGCACTTTCGTACTTCTGTACTTTGGTGTTCACATAGTATTGTGTTTTAGTAAATTTTTAGTAAACTTACTAAAAATTTCATAATAGCAGCTTAAAGGGGAGCTCGCCCATTTAATCACCATCCCCGTAATTTGTATATTTCTTATTTCTTCATATAAATACAATTGATTTTTTTTCAATTATCTGATCTCTTTCAATTGCTTCTTTATTTGGTTTGTAGTTTGTGGCTAATTACTTATTACTGGTCATACCATACTAAGCACAATTGATAAGCTATACATATATACATATCTATTTGCAATCCTGCTAGGAAATTTTTTGAAAAAAAACCAAAAAAAATAGTTATAATTGAAAAGAATGCCAAAAGTCGCCATTATTATTTACACCTTATACGGCCATGTTGCCTCCACTGCTCAAGCTGAAAAGAAAGGTGTTGAAGCTGCCGGTGGTGTTGCCGATATTTTCCAAGTTCCAGAAACTTTAACCCCAGAAGTCGTTAAGGCTTTAGGTGGTGCTGAAAAACCAAACTTTCCAATTGCCACCAAAGAAACTTTAGAACAATATGACGCTTTCTTATTTGGTATTCCAACTAGATTCGGTAACTTCCCAGCTCAATGGAAATCTTTTTGGGACGCTACCGGTGGTTTATGGGCTCAAGGTGCTTTACACGGTAAGCCAGCCGGTATTTTTGTTTCCACCGGTACTGGTGGTGGTAATGAATCCACTGCTATGAACGCTTTGTCTACTTTAGTTCATCACGGTATGATCTTCATTCCTTTAGGTTACAAAAACACTTTTGCTGAAATGACCAATTTAGAAGAAGTTCATGGTGGTTCTCCTTGGGGTGCTGGTACAATCGCTGGTGCCGATGGTTCCAGACAAGCCAGTGAATTAGAATTGCAAGTTCATCAAATTCAAGGTAAGACATTTTACGAAACTATTCAAAGATTATAAGTTATAGGTGTTTGATAAGAGAATTTATATAGATAAATATAACAAAAAGAACAAAAAATACTGTATTATTTATGTTTAATTAATGTTTTTCTGTACTTAAAAAAAAAATTGAACTAGAAATGTATGTTGATATACAGGAGAAAAAAGTTGATTAAATTATAGTTATTTACAAGTAAGTTACTTGATTTGACACTAACGTTGGTGTGTGTGACAAAAGAATGTATATGAATATTATTATTTTATTTTTCTAATTCACGTATTTTCATTTCGTTGATTGCCAATTTTTCATTTGCAACTTGTAATTTTGCACATTCCCTAAGTTCACCAAGAAAGCCCAAACAATTTTCATTAATGGTTCTTGATTCTTGATTCTGTATAATACAATCTTGATACAACTTCATTTTATCTTTGCAATTTGTCAATATTTTTTGCATAGATGGTACTTTTGTCTTTATGCAAGTTGCTAAATTCATTTGTAAAGTACTACAATCTTTTGGATCTCCTTTACTTGAAATACATTTATGATAATCAACAAATTCAGTTGGACAATGTAATGAAATGTCTTCCATCACTAACTCATCTAAAAACGATGCCATTTTTCCTTATGATTTCTTGGCTTGATGATTTTACTTGGTACCTTCTTCAAGAAATTGAACACACTCATAAACATTTTTGATTATATACATATACTTATATATATTTATGTTAAAAAATGTTTTTTACCTTAAAATTTTCAATTAAATAACATGAAAAATAAAAAAAAAAAAAACCATTGAAAAAGATAATAATAAAGGCAAAAGTACTTTAGTATGCATAACACTTTTGTTATTTAATTTTTGTCAAAATGATTCGAATTTTTGAAACCTTAACAAGAATAGAAAAACCTAATGAATTTTACATTGTCAAAATATAAATATGAATCAAGTGTTGATGCTAACGATATAGTACATTCAATCAAGAGACATGAGTTAGAGCGAATTATAGATTTAGATTCGCCAAGAATTTATAATAATATTACTTCTCAATCGAAAAGTTATCACGATGCTAATTTGAACGGTATAAGCTCTATGGATATTGATAATACAGGTCAATATTTTTTAACTGGAATGAACAATGGTTCAATAACAGCATGGTCATTTGATGAAAAAATTGAAGATGATGAACTTATAAATAAAAAAATCCAACATATCAAAAGAAGTTCATATAGTGACGATGAAGAAGAAGATGATGACAAGAATGACAAAATGAGTAAAACTCAATTCAACCGGAATGACTACCACAATCTAAGAGAGGTACATAGTTTTAACTTAAATCGAAACAAATATCGAATGTATAGAAAGTCTGTTCAACCTTCGACACTGAATTCAATGAAAGAAGAACAGACTGAAAAAAGTCACAAACATCGAATCCAAGCTATCAAATGGTATAATAGAGATAACGGTATGTTTTTCACTGGCTCCAATGACTGTAAATTCAAATTATGGGATACACAGAATGGATTTGAACCAGCTCAAACTGTTACGTTGTATGACAGTAAACGTGACCACAAAATCAAAATCAATGGAATTGATTGCAATAACGATACAGAATCAGATTTAGTGATCGTGGCAACCGAAGACTATCAACCGAGACTATTTGATTTACGTAACATCAATTATGGTATTACATTTTCAAGTAATGAAAACAAGGAAATTTTCAAATCTGAAATATTGTGCTGTAAATTCAATTGTAACAGAACGAAGAAAAATTTCTTCGCCACAGGCGAAGAAGACGGCAGCGTCAAGATATGGGATTACAGGTCATTAAACAAACCGTATATACAATTAACAGACCCAGACAACGATCTGAAAACAGCGCATACAAACAGTTGTAACGACGTAGTTTGGAATGAAGAAGGAAACTCGCTGATCACTATTGGGCTAGACGGTAAGATCAAGAAATGGTGTCCCTTCAACACAACCTTTGACCAAAACAACAGTCCAGCGTGCATGCTGATTGGCGATAAAGACACAAACCGGAACCGATACAAAAAAAAATCCAAAAGACTAGAATGGTTTGATAACAAGTACTTGTTAGTGAATAGCGATCACAACGAACTCCTGATATACGAAACCAACGAAGGAAGGCTCTACAACAAACTGAAAAACCCACTCGCTAAACAAATAGACACTTTTGCAATCCAAAAGAGCATATCCAACAGCATCGGCGTCAGAGTATTGGCAGGCACATCCAACAGTATAGTTGAGTATCTGTAAGAGAAAACAATTGTGCCGCCAGGCCCTGGCAACAGGCCCCGGCGACAGTGACGCCTGTGATCCCAAAAAACAAAAAAAGCAGCCCATCATCACACTTGCACTGTTTTTGTTTGTTTAATTCTCTTTTTTTAACTCTGGTTTGTTTGCACACCATCAAACAAACCAGAACCGAGTGCGGGTTTACCCCACTTTTAATTTGCTGCCGGCAAAGCAACCCGAAGCCCAAAAAAAGAAACAACGAAAAGAGAAACGCTCTGCCCCAGCAGCAAAAACACCATCCCTTGTTTTTCTGTTTCTGTTTCTGTTTCTGCGTTCCAGAGATACAAGACGAGAAGCGCGAAGCCAGTATTTCCCAACAATGTACAACGCGGTGCAATGCTTCGTGGGCGGGTATGCGCGTGTTTCGTTTCCCGCTGTGACGTGCCGAACTTCGAAGGCCGCAAACAGAAAGCAAAAGTTTCTGGCAGGAGGCGGGGCACGAGGAGCGGGCCGGAATTCCACAAGTCACGAGACTTGTGGAATTCCACCCACCGTGGCGGCCCACCGCGCGCTCCTCGCACGTATCCATTGGCGCGAGGGCTGGGCCGGCTGCGTACATGATGATAAGGCTCCCAGCGGTTCATTTTCCCATTCAGCGTTTTTTGTTTTTTTGCTGTGAAATTGTGAGTGCAATTGTAACCTCCATACATTAATCGTGTATTACTGTGCTACACCATGCAGGCTGATTATGGCGTTATCCATTATACCTGTATGTTTGAATTTTATTCCATTTTTATTAAAAATTTCTAAAAAATATTATCACAAGAGTCTCTGAATGCTTTTTTTCTAAACTTCAGACAAAATATATTGTTTTTTTTGAATCCTGATATCTTTACTAGATTTTTTTTTTATTTCTTTTATGTTTGCATATTTCAACTGTTCTTGTTCCAATGTTGTGTTTTCTCGTTTAAGGCTTGCCTCTGTAACATACGTCTATTATATCACAACTTCTGTATATATGTATATGTGTATGTATATATATTCATATATATAATCCCAGCTTTACTCCACTACCATACACCCCCCTCGCCCTCCAGATATACATTTTCTTTCACACGATACACTCCTCAGCCATACTCATACCACCGTACTCTCACATTCATAGCTGCAATTTTTACTTTGAACGTTATATTGTGCTTAGGTTTCGAACACACGTTACAGATATACACTAGAACGAAAGCAGTTTTGTTTATTTACTAATACTTTATTGGCTTCTGGAAAGTTAAGAGTAAACAAAGAAAAATAAGAAGTAGAGGAGAAGAAGGAGAAGAAGAAGAAGAAGAAATACTTATACATTTGTACGAATAAGAAAACGAAAAAAGAACTTCTTTTTTTTATATTTACAATATTTTTTTTTTCAATAGAAGACTTTAGATTTAAATCAGATCAAGTTCAAAATTTGAAATCAGATACAGCTCACCACCTACCCCTCATATTATCCTTCTGTTATGCCGAATAACTTATCAGATTATTTCAGCAATAGTAATATGGATTCGAATGACGATATGGGTCCATCTGTATCGATGGCCAAACAAGCTGATACCGATGAAGATTTTCAAAAAAGTACTTTCAATTTGAAAAGAACGAGATCTATGGGCCTCCTAAATGATTTTTCGAGCTCGAATTCAAATTCGAGTTTCGTTTTGAACAAGCAATCACAAAGAAATGACTCTCCGGGGCCTTCTTTGCAACATACTCAAGATGATAGTATGGATAGTGATTTTAATTATGATAACCAGTCTTCTGGTAGTTACGATTCTTATGATGATGACGACGACGACGACGACGACGACGACGACGATTATATGGTAATTGACGACGACGATTATGACCAACAAAATCAAGGAAATTTACAATTACATCGTACAAATGACAATAATATTGATAATGAAAATGATTCAGGTATGGATATTTTACAAAAATCAAAAATACATTCCACTTCTGTGTCCCCCCCACCAGCAGATAATGATAATATACTTATACCACAGGATGACAACGATTTAGTTATGGAACCTAAAACTCATGTGGATTATTTATCACACGATTGGAATGAATCTGAGGTTTTGAATTCTTGGAAATACATTATTTTGAAGAAGAAGAAAAAAGACGATGTAATAGATTCAGTCAATTCAGCAAGATTGGAAAATGCATCTTGGAGAACTTGGGCCAAAGCAAGAAACCATTTGGACACCGTTTCTCCAGAAATTGTTAACTGGTCAAAAGATTCAGATGTCACTTGGCTTTATGGTCCTGTGGTGACAGATAAGCACAATAATGACGAATACGATGAATATAGTAAAGATGCAACAGTAGATCAGAACCAAACTAAAGAATTAGGTTACGGATCCGATGATGAAACCTCAAAAAGATTGACGGCTGCAATCACAAAAAATCAATTGAAACCTATTTTGAAAAAACGATCTGTAACTGAGATAATAGAAGAAAATACTCAATGGAAGTTAAACGAAGTTAGAAAACATTTAAACGTATCAAAAAATTCAAATGCTTTAACTGATTTTTATAACAATTCTAATAATACTAATTCAGGTGATTTCAATGACTACGATTATCTCGCCAATAAATTAAATGCACAATATTATTCACAGAATAATAAGCAATATATTCAATTGAATAATCAAAATAACGACATTAACATCAACAAACACAATGACAATATCAGCAAGAATAATAATTCGACAAACAAAAATAGCATTTCATTTTCTAATTCACCTTCATCGTCAAACTCAAATTCGATTTTGTCCTTAAAAGAAAATGAAGACACATCAAAATCTGTAAATATTCATGATACTAATAGTTATAATAATAACGATTCCCCAAATTCCGATAACAATTCATATTCAACATTACAAATTAAAAACTTCCAACCTGATCATCAAGAAAATAAACTTTTCAAAAGCAGTAGCGATTCAACTCTAACAAACACAGTCAACAGTATCAATAGCTTCGATCATAATACAAATTTAACAAGCACAACTTTGGATATGACTGAATCTAACAAGAATCAAGCACAAGTTCCACAACTAGCATCAATATTAACAACTTCTGTGTCAAAACAGAATAAACCACAAACTGTGAGACATATCCATTTTAATGACAGAGTTCAACAATGCATATCTTTAGGATATTCACAAAGAGATGTCATTTCAATGTATTCATCAGACAATGTTTCTTCTTCTGATGAAGATTATGATCCTGAAAGGTTAAATGATTATAACCATGGTGACTACATTTCTCAAGAAAGAAATAAAATGTACGATTCAGAAAATAGCTATGATTCAGAATATTCAAATTCAAATTCGTCTGGTAACGATGAGGAAAACGAAGATGGGGGCTTGTTTATTAATGCAAGATTCTCAAGAAGGTTAAGTACAAATGTCAATTCGCCAGTGACGGACACTTCATCTTTAATATCATCAAGCACAACGAAGGGTAAATACAAGCCAATTATTAAGTTACTACCTGCAACTACTTTAAATTATGGCTCAGATGAGGAAAGTGATAATAGCGACTACGATTACAATTATGGTAACGCAATTTCCCATAATGTAAATACTTACAGAGGTTATGATTATATGTATGATTATAACACTGTTTATACTGGAGATACCTCAAATTTTTTACCGATAGATCACTCTGAACTTGTAGATATACCAGAAGGTATTGATTTAAACAACTCCATTGCTGACGATTCATCGATTTATAACCAGGCCATTTTACCCTTAAATTCTGACAGTCACAAAATAGGAAACCCACCACTCAGCCCTGGAGGAGATTTAATGTCTACAAATAAAGACACTTTCATGTATGGAGCTTCAGATAGCGAAGACTCCAACTCAGACAGTGAGCAACAATTCATTGAGAATTCACAAAACCAAAGTAGCGAAGATGATAATGATTTAGATTACTATTCAAATGACAATTGTATTAAAAGAACTGTTTCATCAGGAAAAGGTAATTCTTCCAGTTCTCTGAAAGATCTTTCAAGACACGGATCAGCTACTTCTTTATCAAGTTTAGGGGCTAATCATAACTTTATTACCGGTCAAGCCATAACCCCACAAACTGAAAATAACAAAGTCCTAGCCAATTCAAAACCTCCAATACAACGCAAAGCTTCAAAAAATAACTTTATCTTTGACTCTGATAGCAGTGATGATGATATTGTAATGAGTGAATCTACTGGGAATAGCAATAATCACTCAAATACAAATAATATACCACATTCTAATCCAATTTCAATGCCTTCTACTTTGAAAACTAAATTTGGAATTGACAACAAATCGCCTTCCCCTGCTCAGGTTGGATCTAGTGAAGTAGCAATTAATGGATATTTTTCTCCAAGAAATGAGTCGTTAAAATCCGTGGTTTCTGAGGCTGACTTATGATTCCAATTTTTTTGTTGTCAAAATAAAAAAAAAACGGTATAGAAGGGGAAATAAAAAATATTTAATTTATAGATATTATGAAGCATTAAATAGTATAATATAACTGCATTTTACTTGTTAGAAACAAGATCTTATTTATATCACATCAGTTGATTAACTTCCTACTTGTTGAATATAAGAAGAGCCGCCTCTAGTTCTTTTCGGTACGTCAATTGATTCTCTAATAAAATGAAGTTATAGAGTTTTTAACAATATTAAAGATTAGAACAAGTTTTGTCTATTCAATTGTTTTAGTTGAAGGTAATTTCCATCCAACATTTCAGCATTTCAACACTAACCAAGTAAGAAATGTTGAGAACTATGATGTGTAGAATGATTCCGTTCGGAATGATATAATGTTGCCATGAAAACTATCAATCTATAATAAAAGGAACTGATGAAACCTTTGGAAAAATACCAGTTAATTAACTTGATTGGTTTTTTCTTAGGATAGTTGAAGGTAAAAACTTGATGATTTATCTTCAATTTATAACAGTTGGAGTCACGTAATTGAAGTTAGTTCGATTTTTTTTTCAAATATCATAACAGTCCTAACTTGCACGAGTTACTGTAAGAGATATGGAAGACACAATTGGTGAAAATGAAACTACCTCTAATTTTGATTCAAAGATTAGTGAGAAAATGGAAATAAAAAAAACCGTACAATATAATGGGCAATCATTAAATACTCCAAAAATAATTGAACCAGATAATACTGATAACACTTTGGGTGATGATGACGATACCTCTTTAAATGATGATCTTTTGAGCATCTCAGGAAGTTCTAAAACAAGACATTTTCCGAGATTTAGTGTTGATTCTACCTCATATAGAAGGAGTTTTGAATCATCAATTGCTGGAAAAAATAACAGGACATTTGGTTTTGGAAATGAGATACATAGTGGTTCGGTAGATTATTCTCCACTTGGAAATAATTCTATCTATGAACTTGTCATGAATACTAGAAGAAAGAATTGGTTAGCATACCCAACTTCCTATGATATACCTGCTGTTACTTTATCCAAAAATGAAATCGAAAAAGACTGGAAGGCTGATGTAAAAAAATATATTGAATCTATAAAACAGGAGTATATTGATTTTGAAAGTACTAATAATATAAAGAATATGAATAGGTTAGAGCAAATCAAACAGTTAGAGGATTATTCAAAAACAGATGTTTCTTCCTTAAATTCAGACACTAATAGTTTTGATCGTAATCTAAAAGATCAACAGAATGATACAATGCTATCAAAAGAATTAAGTGAAGTGCCGGAATACTTTTTCGATAAAAATTTTCAATTGGAAAACCCCAGAATCTTTCATAAGGTTTTAAATGGACTCAAATTTAACACAATCAATACCAAACCATCTGATGATGAAGAGAGAAAGGCAACCTTTCATGAAATAAACGAAAAATTGAATGATTATTTAGACTCTGTAGAAGGGTGTTTGGTAAAAGAAATATCTAGGTCTTCACATAAATTTTATCATGCTTTAGGTAATGTTGATCAAATACAAGATAAAGTAAATAACTCGATAAAAGGACTGGACGATATCTCAAATAGTCTGAATTATTTTGATGAAAACATTATCCAGAAAAAAATGGAAAAAGTACGAAATTCAGTTAAGCAAAAAAACATTGAGAAGCTAGAACAGGGTTTATTTCAACTGAAAATAATTTTGAATGAAAGTGATAAATGTAAGCAATTGTTCAAAATAGAAAAACTTGATGAATGTATGTCACTAATACACTCAGTTAACTGCCTTATAAAAGGAGATAAAGTAACTGATCCTTACGCTAAAGAGGTCACAAAAAATTGGCCTTATGATCTATTAGATTTGCGAGCTGTTCCATCGTTACTCGATACTAGGGAATATTTGACCAATATGAACATTGAGATTGGTGGTAAATTTTCATTACAATTATGTGATCTATTAATAAATGATCTACAAAATTATTACAATAGCATGAATATGGACGAAGTTCTGGATCGATTACAAAATAAAACAAGAAACAAAAAGCACCTAGAAGTAGATATAGTAGTACAGGACAAAATCAAATCCCTAATAGGCAAACTTTTGCATTGTGAAGAATTAACAAGTGCATTTGGATTTTTCCAAGAAAAATTGATTGTTGAATTGAAAACCATAATTAAGGTGTATTTGCCTCAGGAAAAGAAACACGTAATCAGTGACGAAGCAGATACATCTATTTCGTTAGAACAAACTCCACATTCGGACACATCACAAAATGTTCAAAATGATGGTCACTCGCATCAAGTTTCCCAGCCAAAGCATGCAACTACGGGTACAAAATTATCAAAGTTAATTAAAGACCAAAGTAGTATCGAATTTCAAAATACTTTACTTGAAATTTTTACACATGAAAGTGAAGCACTAAGGAGATTATATTGTTATCAAAAGTTGCTGTTAAATTTATCTTTGAATGAAATCAGTCTAGCAAATGATCCTAATACTAATGAGTATGATATGATAACCCAGCTTGATATACGAAATGGTATTAATGAAGCTATCAAAATTGTACAGTTGCGTATGGGTAAAATTATCATTGTTAGAAGGGATATCACAGCACAGTTAAGCTACCATGAGTTTTTGAAATTGTATGCGATTGTTGTATGTTTCATACAGGAATGTGAAGCAGTTAGTGGTGAATTTTTAACTAAATATCTCAGTGATGTTTTAGAATCTCAAATACAGGCTTTTATCAATTTTCATAATAACAAGAACATTCATTCACTAAAAGAAAAAATAGACAAAGATAGTTGGTTACCATTTATTGTTGATCCTACAGTTCAAAAAAGTGTTAATGATATTGTTTCCTGCGTAGATTTAGATCCTTTGGATTGGACCAAAGAATTGGAACTAAAAAATCTCATTAATAATTTTGAACCCGGAAAAGACGACTCAGTCAACCAATCTCAATCAGTAAAGAAAACAGAAAAAACAGACAACGTTAATTCAGATGACTCAAAAGAAGATAAAATACAAGATAGTACTATCGAAAAGAAACAGGTTGGTCATAGAAAATCTGTTGTTGTTGGAGATAAAACATTTGTTGCTAGTGAATCTTTAATCATAATTATAAATTGTATTAAGGAATTGATGATACTAGCAATTGACTTGCCGAATATATATTTACCTAACTTTGAGAGAAATATACACAGTTTATTGAAAACTTTCAACATGAGTGTTCTAAAAATTTTAAATGAAGATAAAATAGCTTCAATGAAATCTAATCACGGAACTGCTAATACAGGTCCTATTAAAACTAGTGCACCTAACCGTAATTACAGTATACTAGGGGAATCATTAGATTGTCTGGTTGAATTTATCAAAATAATTCAAAAATATTTCAAAAGATTAATGAGTTCAAACAAAGACTTCAATAGCAAGGGCACAAATGCTTCAAATACAAGTAATATAGGGTCATCCTTGGGATCTCAAAACTCTGTCAACTATATTCAGTTGTTACAACAATATCAAACTACCATTGAAAAAATATATATGGCTAGTGCCCCACCCCCACCCGAGTGACCTCACTAAAAAGAAACCAAGCATTTTTCAATATATCTCATACTATATATATATATATGTATACATTCAACAGACAATCTCAGTTGTAATCATATAACGAAAAGTATTATCACTCTTGGTGATTTTTTTTTAACGTAGACATGTCACAAATCCGAATATTTCCCCTCTAGTCAAATCTCAAAGTCATCAACCTTACAGGTCCTTCAAAAGACCTTAAGCAATAACACCAGCGATGCTTTACAATAGCTAGTACATATGCATATACATCCTCACTTTTGATACTGTCCTCCTCAGGTGACAGAATCTTGATTATCTGTGTGTATGTATGAATATTAGAGACACAATCAATTACCCGCCTTTACAGCATCACACCAAACGAACACTGTAGTATCATTATACACGACACCGTTGATATAAATGCACATAATTTCTAAATTCTCTGCCGGGAAGTGCGCGGTAGCTTCTCCAGCATTTTTTTTTGCTTTTGCTTTTAGTATGGTGGCTAACAATAACAAAATTTTCCGAAAGTGTAAACAAACAAACAAAGAAACAAAAAAAATATATTCAATAAACAAAGTTAAAGTGAATATTATTAATAGTCAAAAATATAAAAAGTTTACAGGATTCTTAATGAACTAGATCCTTTAAAATAATGTATTTACCCTGATTTTTTTTGTTTTTAAAGGTTCTAGAGTTCATATCTTCTTAACTCAGATTTCTTTGTTTTGTATCACTTTTATATTTGAGTTGTTGTAAGTATTTAAGACTCGTATTGTTTTGAAACAGCTTTGTACCGTAACAAAAAGATTTGCAGCAAGGTTTTTTCACTGGTGAGCTAGCTATAAAGAACACTAAGAAATCAAAACAATTGTGAATTTTAAGATACTAATATTTACAACAATTCGTACGCTGAGCAGGGTAAAGATAGTGAACAATAAATTAATTAGGAATTTTGTCTTTTTTTTTTATTTTGAATTTGGTTTTAATCGGTTGCTTAGAAATTTAGAAGCTGCCACTAGAATTTATAACAAAGGGAACTCAGTAATATATATTTGTTTTAGTTCAAAAGGTTAGAAAAATGAGTCAAGACGAAAACGTAAACAAAAATCAGAAATCAACTGATACAGCTAATCATGGTGTTAAGGATGAGGATGAATCAAATACCACCTCAAATCAAGATTCGCACAATGATAATGTCGACACCACTTCTAACAATTTATCTGATGTCGATTGGTTTTTGAAAAATGAAGCTATGAAGTATACCAATGGTAAAGAAGAG
Source organism: Tetrapisispora arboricola (assembly GCA_030557565.1). NCBI lineage: Eukaryota > Fungi > Ascomycota > Saccharomycetes > Saccharomycetales > Saccharomycetaceae > Tetrapisispora > Tetrapisispora arboricola. The sequence continues at coordinate 177,501 of JAKTPK010000141.1, read as the reverse complement.
TTAGATTCGAATAATAAAGACTCTGTTGCAAGAGCAGCTGTAGCAATTGCAACTGCTTTTGAAAATGATACTGATAAAAAAAAGAGTAATGAGAGTTCTAAATCAACGAAAAAAAGCTCGAAAAAATCATCGAAAAAGCATTCAAAAAAAGCTGCAAAAAGATTTTTAGAAGAAAATTATGGTTTGAGTTCAGAAGATGAAGATGATAAAGTCAGTAAGAAACTAAAATCTATCAGAAACGCTGAATTATCAAAACAATACAAGGATGATGATGATGATTCTATGGTTGTCGACCCAGAATTGGCCACTCTAGATGAAGTTGAAAATGCGCATAAAGAAGAAATGAAATTAACCGAAAAAGATTCAAATACAAATGGGGTTGATGCAGAGTTACATGATATTCATGACAATGACAATTTAGTAAGAAAAGCCATCATTGATTCTGATTCAATTACTCAAAACCCAGACTTTCAACAATATCTGAATACAGATGCTGGCGATCATGATACGCATAAGAATAAAAAAGAAGATATTGACTCAAAAGTCGACTATTCTAATTCTCAACTTGCTACAATCGATGACGAACAAAAATCCATTACAGATGATGAGAAGTCTAAAAAAGATTCGAAACAAGCATACCATGAAGTTTTACCAAAAGATGGAGAGAACACAATTTATGATATCAATAATGATTTAGCAGAATTGATAAAATCTGCAGCTGCCAAAGCCTCAGAGACAATTCCAGTAGCATCTCAAACCAGTGGTAAATCTTTTGATGGTCCAGAAGAAACTGCGTTAGAACAGTTTGTTGAAGAGTATCAAAAGATCAAAGGCATGACAAGACGTGATGTTTGTGAAAGAATATGGAGTAATGAACGTAGAAAAGATGATTTTTGGGTTAATATTTGTAAAGTTTTACCTTACAGAACTAGATCATCCATTTATAAACATGTCCGTAGAAAGTACCATATATTCGAACAAAGAGGTAAATGGAATGTTGAAGAAGAAAAAGAATTGGCAAAATTATGTATTGAGAAAGAAGGTCAATGGTCCGAAATTGGTAAAGCTTTGGGTAGAATGCCTGAAGATTGTAGGGACCGTTGGAGGAACTATGTAAAGTGTGGTCCTAACAGATCTTCTCACAAATGGTCCGCCGCCGAAGAAAAACAACTGAAAGATGTTATAGATTCTGTTTTGCATGAAAACGAATTAGAAAATGAAAAATACATACAGGAGCAATCCGATCAAGCAAGAGATCGTGGTGTCAGTGGCGAAGATTTAGAGATTCTAATAAAAAATTATAGAAGTCAATTGGAAGCTAAACCATTTAGAGATATCATCAATTGGACAATTGTCAGTGAAAAAATGGGTGGGACTAGATCTCGTATCCAATGTCGTTACAAATGGAATAAATTGATGAAGAAAGAAGCGTTGGAAAAAGTGGATTCGATGTCTGATTCCGATAAAAAATGGATTTTACAAAAACTAGCAGATTTGGGATTCACAGAAGATTCACAAGTTGATTGGAAAGAACTTGCTGCTTTGAAGCCGGATTTGAATTTAAATGGATCAGAAGTAAAATTGTGTTATGAAAAGATGAGGAGCAAAATAAAGAATATTAAGGATAAAAATATTAATGATATTTCAAAAGAATTATTAGCAGGTTTCGAAGATCAACCAGATGACAAATAATAAGAGCATAACTAACAATTATTCTAATCAATTTTTGTTAATAACTTAATTATAGAATTTTCCATAAACCTAATGTATCAATATAAATATATATATATATGTAATTCACATAACCTTTTTTTATAGTAATGAGAAGGTATTTGTATTTTTAAGTTAATAATTTTCATCATTACGTGTAGGCTAGTAAATCACTACATATTTCACATTATTTTGAGATTCGAATAGTTTTTATTAATATTCTAATATATTATACAAAAGTATATATTATATTATATATGTGTTAAAAGAAGAATCCTTTACAGATAAAATTTTAAATATTTTTTATAATAAAATACTTAGAATTTAGAGAATTGCTTCTTAGATTTGGAAGAAGAAGCAACCTTTAAGACGTTGAATCTAACAGTCTTAGAGATTGGTCTACATTGACCAGCGGTAACAATGTCACCAACTTCAACTCTGAAAGCTGGGGAGACGTGAACGGAGACGTTCTTGTGTCTCTTTTCAAATCTGTTGTACTTTGGAACGTAGTGTAAGTAGTCTCTTCTGATGACGATAGTACGGTGCATCTTGGTGGAAACAACAGTACCAGTTAAGATCTTACCACGGATAGAAACCATACCAGTGAAAGGACACTTCTTGTCAATGTAACTACCTTCGATGGCGGTCTTTGGGGTCTTGAAACCTAAACCAACGTTCTTATACCATCTCTTAGTTCTTCTGGAAGTCTTGACCTTTGGGTTAGTGAAGATGTGTGGTTGCTATATTAATTCAATAAGTTGTATAAAATATACAGCTCAAAAAAATATGTTAGTAAAATCGAAACAATATTAACAAATTAAAATTTACTTTTTCTTTTTAAAACAGATATGAAATTTGTAATCAATGATGCCGTCATCTGACACTCATTTTTCGGATTAATTGTAATTTATTTGATAAAAGAACATTCAAAAACTCTCCTATGATAGTGTTCAAATTTTTAGTTCCCCAGACTCAAAGATTCCAATAAAACACAATGAATTATAGTAATTCATCATTAAGGAGCATTATAATCATTGATTACATTCAAACTAAAAACATCAGACTTCATAAAATAAGCTCAAGTAGTTTCTGTTCACCAAAAATATAGTCTTCCAATTGATGTAAAGGACATTAATATAATAAGTCTTGTCATGTGCCTTGTATTCCTTTGCTATTCTATTATATCAGTTTAATTTGCTCATTATAATCTGGATGTGTTTACAAATAAACCGCTATTTCATTTTGTCTCTTGCAAAATATATGTATAAATATACAAACCACATAGATTACTCATTGCTTGTACTACTCTTTTGAATTATGGCAATTCAGTACTTAGTTATATGTCACAAACATACATTACAATATTCAAAAAGAAAATATTAAAATTTTAATAAATAGAAGTTGGTTATCATTCATACCTTTTGGAAAGCTCTTTCAGATTGAACAGTCAATTCAGTGGACATCTTTAACGATTCTTGATTTCTATTGTTTCTTTTATTGTTTGTGATGAAGAGCAGAATATATATCAAATCAAGTTATAGCTTTAAATATATAGAATAAGATATAGTATGATATATTATATCCAACAAAATAAAATTATTGCAATAGATAATAATTTTTTTTTTGCAATGTTAGCATTACAGGAAGAGATCACATAAAAACAAGTAAAGCATGGTGAGACTGATGAAAGATATTAGACAGATGGTATATTTTGAGAATTGAGTTGATGAAGCAAGCAGATAAAATAATTACAAATGTTGAGTTAGTATCAGTTCCAAGATTATGAGCAATATTACGTTTAGTTGAAAAATTTTGAAAAATCCATGAAAACCTTGCATCTCGCTGTGAGTGTGCTTTGTGAAAGAGGTTGAAAAAACATTCAAAGGCGAATCATGATTCAGAAAGTACTGCACCAGTCCAAAAGTTTCGACTGTTGAAGACAGAGAGAGTGTATGAAAAGAAGTTGACTTTAAATTGAGATGAGCTTGTTATCCGAAGCTGAAGAAATCCAATGTTTAGACAAACACTCTGTCTGGAACGTTTCATTCTAGAAGGAATAGTGTTTTGTTTTAGAGAGATGTTTACTATCCGTGAGGCGGGAAAAGAGTAAATTGTTTCATGGTGGCGGCACCAGCGAGTCCAATTGTGGGCCAAAATTAACGAGAAGGTAGCCCACAGGAAGAATTATTGAAGAATTTTGTGTCGAAAAGAATCATACAAAACCCAAACACATTGAAACCTTGAATAAACGAACGGAGAGATGCTTCTTCACATCGAAAAATAATTATCAAACAAACACGCTTTACCAATGCTTACTTTTGACCTTCTTACCGATATTTACCATGTTTTTTCCAGCCAGAAAGAAGAAAACGAAAAACAAACAAAAACAAAAAAACAAAAAATGTCCGGATGCAAAACTTTGGAGTGACTGTTTAACTTTAGTTTTCTTTTATGTCACGTGTTGTGTACATTATCTATTTATTGTCACCTGATTCCCTTTTACTAATTGTCAGGGATGTGACGAATTTTTCACTGATTGAAGCCGTATGCAGTAAAGAAATTGGATCAAACGTCAATTGTAAAATTTAAGGTCTTTTGAAATTACTTTTTGGTAAGACTACCTTCGGTTCAACCGTTACAGATGAGATGAGTGAAACTTTCACAAAATTTTTCTATTTTTTTTTTCATACATACATATATATATACATATAAGTGTAGGTATGTGCTGAGAAATATATATATCAGTGTCTTTAGTGACTTTTTATTGAGGAAGTCTTGTTACAGTGAGTGAACGACCAATCTAAATAACAATCTTATCATGTCTGCCAGTATTCCTGTTGTTCAAAGTGTAATACTAATTGACGATATAAGCGAGGGTTATGATACCATTAAATACGTAACCGATTATCCTGTTCCCAATGATATTGGTGACGATGAGATACTAATTAAGAACCAGTATTCAGGCATCAATTTCATTGAAGCTTATTTCAGGAAAGGTATCTATCCCTGTGAGTTACCTTGCGTTTTGGGAAGGGAAGCTGTAGGTACAATTATCAGTGTGGGGAGTAATGTACCTGACTCTTTCAATCTAGGTGATAGAGTTGCCTATATTGGTTCAAAATCAATGGCACAATTCACTAAAATCTCAGCCAATTCACCGATCATTAATTTATCAAAATATTATATTACAGAAGAGTTGAATGAGGATTTATTGCAAAAATATTGTGCGTCGTTAATCAACGTAATGACTGTCATGGCATTTATAAAGGAGTCTTATAAAGTTAAGAAAGGTGATAATATTTTGGTTTATGCTGCAGCAGGTGGTGTCGGCTTGATATTTGACCAACTGATTAACAAAATTGGCGCTAACGTCATTGCAGTAGCTTCAACTGATGATAAATTACAATTGGCAAAACTACACGGTGCAAAATATCTTATCAATAGCAGCACAGATAATATTGTAGAAAAAGTTGAAGAATATACCAACGGAAAAGGTGTAGAGGCTGTTTTTGATTCAATTGGTAAAGATACCTTCGAAACTTCGATGGAGGTTTTAAGGTTAAAGGGTACTTTCATATCCTTTGGTAACGCTTCAGGTCCAGTGACTCCATTTCCATTGAGAAGATTATCTCCAAAAAATTTGAAACTAGTCAGACCACAGCTTTATGGCTACATACAAGAAAAGGAGTCTTGGGAGTATTATTCAAAAGAATTTATTAAAGTTATGGATTCAGATGATATTAAAATCAATATTTCCAAGGTATATCCATTGAAAGACTATAAAAAAGCAGCAATGGATCTTGAAGCTAGAAAAACAACAGGCAAATTAATACTTAAAATCCCTGAATGATTAAAACACTACTAGAACTCTCAATTTATCAATACAACCGTAAATCAAATACTTATTTATATATATTGCCACTAATTCAAGTATTGAAAAAAATAATTTTGTTTTCATTTGTTTTTGTGTAAATAAAAATTGTTATCACTGTGTCGTAAATTAAGTTTTACGTTTTTAAAAGTTCAAGACGTCTTAAAAAAGTCGCGAACTTGCTTGAATCAATATTTTGCGTCACTTTAAAGTATAAATCGAAATAAAAGAATAAGCCCAAAAGAACAATATTAAGAAACGTAACTATTAAATATTGTTTCATTAGCGTATATCGTAGATAACAAAACCACATTTTATTGAAAAAACAAATTGAACTTGATTTTAAAAGCAATTTAGACATGCAAGCCGAAATGGACACTCTCTCGATTCAACATTCAACACCAACCAAAAGTTCAAAGAGAAACCAGTTCAAAAAATGGTTTCATTTAATCTATGAGAAGCCAATAATCATGAATAGTGATACAGATATGGCAGTGGATTATATAAATATACACGATGTTCCATATGATAATGAAGAAGAAGATCGCAGTTTACAGCAAAATATAGAAACCAATGATTACAATATTTCAAGTAATAAAAATAGCTTAAGAAAACAGCTGAAAAAGAATTTTCATAAATTTAAAACATCTAGCAGATCTTCAAACAGTAATAGCTATAACAAAAGTGAACGCAACAATATAGAAAACTACATTAAATATATGAAGGAGCCTACTACCTGTTTTGATATGTACCATACTGATACAAATGATCTAAACGAGCTTTTTGATTATTCAATGGGCAGAATGTTTTCTGGTAACATATTGAATGAATCTTCAGTGTTCCAAAACTATTACTCAAAGATGGGAACCAAGCATTATCAATATCAACATTTAGGCGATTCAAAAAACGAAGTTATTGATTTTAAAGAATACGAAAATATCAGATTCGTCTCCATAGATGAAACTATGTTAAATTCTTTCAATGCACCCATAGTTTTGGAAAATAAAGATGACGAGGAAGAGAGCAATTTGTTCCACATTTCACAGGAGCTGCAATCAAAAAATGTATTTCAAGACAAAGTTACTATCCAAGAAGACAAAATAAATAAGCTATCTAATGACACAGAAGAAATAAGCACGGAGTTAGATATGGAAACAAATTCAATATCAAAAACCCCAAATGAGTATGTTGCATTTGACAATATAAATATTAGCAAACCTGCTTACTTTGAAAATCCTGCAGGTTTAGTAGATACGTTCGAAGACTACCAAATGAATCTCCAAGAAATTTTACCATTCATGAATGATACACTAGATGATGAAAAAGAATCAAAAGACCATTCTTCTAAAAATGATAACAAGCAACCAGATTATTTTGTAACGACATCAAGTTCCACAACTAGCTCTGATAATTTATGTATAGAAAGTAACGCAATCGAAGTATTACAATTAAAAATTATTAATGCCAAAAAAAAATGTTCATATGACATTAATAGTGATACTCTAACGATCAGAGTCTTAAAGGATCAATTTATAGACGAATCAGAAAAAAACAACTTCCTTTCTTTGAACACTGATACTTTAAATGATGTCCAAAATAAAAATCCACAGTGCTCATCTACATACTTATACGGCAATGAAGAAAATACTGATATTGACTACTTTCAGAGAAAGCTTGTAGATCACGTTGAAAACAGAGAACCTTACAATAATAAGCAGTTCATAGTTACATATTATCCCACTGATTTTTATTAAGCCTGAAATTAATGTAAATATATCTATGTATTTTTTTACAATACGTAACAATATATATATATATATAATATAGAAGAACAGTATCAATATGCAAAAAATCTTTTCCAGGTAAACACTCTTGGTGAATGTAGTGTTATTCAAAATAAAATCAAAGACGACTTTGATAGGCGTTTTGATGAAAGTGTCAGTTTTGGAAAGAAAGCAAATTTAGACTAAATATTCGTATGTAATTTTGTTTATAGTTTAATGGTGGCTTGAATTATTGTTTAGGAGTACAGCTAAGCAATATTATTAATTTTCAACACATGTTCAACTTATATATTGGAAACAATGACCGACATCAACCACGATCTTCAAATAGTCAAGGCTAAACATAGAGCTTCCATGTATAAATTGTTTACAGGTCCAATGGTCCAGTGGTTTACGACGTCGCCTTTACACGGCGAAGATCCCGAGTTCGAACCTCGGTTGGATCAAACTACAATTTTTTATTGGAAATATCTTGAGAATACATCAATATTAGAATGTTTGAAACTAATTGCACTTCTGATTATTTTCTTGATTTGTTTTTTTTTGCTGTTTGAATTATTTTTCACTTTTACTCTCACTCGAATGGATTATCAGTAAGAGCACAAACATTTATTTTAGAGTCACTATTAGCCACATAGTCCTATATCTTTCAATACTGACTTAACAAATTTTAAGGGCACCATGGATCTAGAACCGCCTGTTATAACAGTTATTGATTCAAACATAAGTAACATCATTGAAAATGAAATAAATCAAAAAGGTACACCATTGAAAACCGAAGGCGGTATCAAAAAGAATAACATTAATAAACGTACAAGTTTTCCAACAAATGTTAAATATATATTTGAAGAGAGTGACACCGAAAATAATATAAATGCAACTACCGAAAGTTTAGACATTGAAAATGTAATAATAATAGATTTAGATAAAGATAATACGTTACAAGGTATACAGTTGATAAGCGATAAGTATGAATTATTATCTTATGACGAAAAAATTCACAATCAAAAATTGAATAGCAAAATCAATTTCGCTGAACGTGAAATTCAGCTGAATGTTCTATCACGATTCAATGTGTTTGACAATATACCTCAATCTCTCCCTTTGGAAAAATTAATTAAATTATATGCAATCCAAAATGAACAACTTGAACAATTAATAAATCTAACATGAGGCAAACTCTGACTAGAGAATATTAAAACTTTGTTGATATGAGGAATTATGACAATGTGGATAAGTCTGATGGAACTGGTTTTATTTTTATTTTATAATGCTTTTCCAATTCTCTTTGTTTATTATAATCTGAATCAGTTATAAAATTGATGGAGATACCTTTTCTACCAAACCTACCACTTCTACCAATACGATGAATATAGTTTTCTGTATTTTCTGGTAAGTCATAATTGATAACCAATGATACTTGTTGAACATCTATACCTCTTGCCCAAACATCTGTGGATATAAGAACACGTGAAGTACCTGAACGAAAATCATTCATCACTTTATCTCTATCTTCTTGTTTCATGTCACCATGCATTGATATGACAGAAAAATTTGATCTAGTTAATTTTTGAGATAACCAATCTACCTTTTTTTTAGTATTACAGAAAATGACACATTGTGTAATAGTTAGCGAGTCATATAAATCACAGAGTGTATCAAATTTCCATTCTTCTTTGCTTACATCGACGTAATATTGTTTAATACCTTCAAGGGAAATTTCATCTCTTTTAACTAATATTTTTGTCGGATCACTCATGAATTTTTTAGTTACTTCAATAATATCTTTACTCATTGTTGCACTCACAACTACGACCTGGCATGCTGCTGGTAATTTTGCAAATATATCATATATTTGTTGCTTGAAACCTAAGCTTTCTCCTAGAAGTTCATCAGCTTCATCAAGGATTAACATTTTGACGTTTCTGGTATTCAGTAATTGTCTCTTAACCATATCAAGAACTCTACCAGGTGTACCACTTACAACCTGACAGCCACTTTTGCTAATTTTTTTCAAGTCATCTTTCATTGTTTTACCACCTGTCATAGCATATGATTGAATGTTCATATAATCACCTAGATTAGTAACTACTTGATTTATCTGTGTTGCAAGTTCTCTTGTTGGAGATAGTATAAGCGCCTGTAAATCTTTACGCTTCAAATCAATGGCTTGTAGCATACCAATTGTGAATGTGGCAGTCTTACCAGTACCAGACTGAGCTTGAGCTATAACATCGGAACCTGATATAATTTGAGTAATTGCACGAGATTGAATGGCCGAAGGGGCTTCAAAACCATAAAGGTAGATACCTTTTAATAAGTCATCTTTTAAATTCATTGATTCAAAGGTAGCTGATACCGTAAGTTTTTTTGAAGTTTTGAACTTCAATAGCTTATCATCATCTCTTCTGAAAACAGACATTTTTCGTTAATTTGATCTTGTATTATAGTTGATGATCGATTAGCTATAAAAATGAATCTCTCTTGTACAAAAAAATTCCTGATTGATAAATTTCAGCTTAGCATGTACAAAATTTATTGAATCAAATGAAAATAAAGACTATTGTTTTATAACATAATGTATTTTTATACCTACATCATCACTTTAACCTCTTTTTGCAAATTTCAAATTTTTAATGCTCATCGCAAAATTGAACTTTTCTTTTCAAAGATATGTAAAATTTTACCTTCAATGAAAATCACAACGATAGAAGTTTAAGTGATAGACAATAATCTGCAATTTAACTCCATGAATCGACTCACATAACAGTTGATGGTATTGGAATTTTAGCTGCATTTAAAAAGTGATTTGAACACATCGACGTTTTAATTAGAGCATTTACACGAGGACATTGTAGTTAAAAGTACACGGATCAAACTTAGATTTTTACACAATAAAATGCCAAATAGTAACATTGCAGAAAATTTGATAATTTCTATTGGGGGAGGTCATGGATCTGGTAGTTATGAAACATCATTAAGCTTGAAAGACTCAATTATAAAACTGTTTCCAAATTATAGAGTTAAAAATATCAACCTTGATGATAGAAAAACTAATGAAAACTTAAACTATGACTTTAGTGATTATGATTTTGAATCATTATACAATGAGTTATCAGAAACTCATTTAGACACCAGTAACAAAAGCAAAGAGATAGAGCCAGTTGGCATCGTCATACTGTCTGGTGGGTACGCATTATATGATAAGAAAATAAGAGATCTTTCTAAACTGAAGATATATCTAGATAGCGATGCCGATACAAGGCTAATCAATTTAATCCAAACCAATAAGATAACAAAACCAGAAGAACTATCGGTCTTATTAAATGAATATATGCATAATTTAAGAGAAGAATCAATTAAATACATTGAACCAACACGGTTGTTTGCCGATATTATCATTCCTTGCAAAAATGAATCATTGGCCAGTGCAATCTTATTAGATGGTATCAATAAAGCTGTGGAAGAGATGCGAATGTCTGTTACGAACAACACAGACTCTCAAAATCAAACGATGAAAAAGAGTTCTCTCTTAAACTTTGAAGCAGAAAGAATCGATTTACAAAAAGGTAGATATTATGATTTAGCATGAACATGGACATGGAGATGAACATGTTTAGAAATTATTTGTATTATTGTATAATTTTCCACAAATCAAACTCGAAAAGCTTTGCATTAATACTTCATGGATTTTTCTGGTCCCAACAACAAGTTACTTCTATACATAAGTACTAGTAATTCATATCACCAAGAACCCCATCTTTCCTTCCATCAAAATAATGACATGTAACTTGAAATGACGCAATTCGCTCAAATATATAGTACAGTATAGTGTTGAATTGTAAGCACTCTTGTCTCACAGTGTCACTGAAGACCAATCAAGTCTATTAGCAAGTGTAATAATAATTATATACATAGGCACATACACTTTCATGGTCACGGCATGCCCTAAGGCTCACCAGCCCTACAACATAGCCCTACCACAAAGCCCTAAACCCGTTGCTAGCGACACGGAAGTGACTCCTTTTTAGTTCCGGGGTCGCGAAAAGCTCGGGAGACTCGTGAAAAAAATCACGAGATTTTCAAGGTTGCGCAGTTGGCCACTGCTTCTGTTTTCTCAGATTGAGATATTTGGGTCAGCCCTCTCACGAGTCGCATCGCCGAAATGGATCCTGTTAGAAAAATAAACGACTCTGTTAGGAGTGGACAGAGGTCTCTCGAATACAAGTGACAAAACAGCTAAACATTTTGTTGTTAACGTCAAACAGAGTTAACAATTGGCATTCTATGATAAGGATTGCTGTAATGCCATTGGGATTCTGGGAAGTTAGTTGTGGGTAAAATGACAAAGTTCAAACAGATTGGTATATAAGAGCGTTGACGTGACGATGGCTCTAATATATCTGTTTTGGTGGGTTGAGATGGTGGTTGACATCAAGAGGTTGGCCTTTGATAGTATTGTCTAACTGTGTAAGAATTAGTTACTCTTGCAGGTGGAAAAAGTGACTTAACATACTTGGAGCAAACGCACAACAAAAGGAATAAGCTGAAAAAGATAACAAGGTAAAGATGAACTCGAGGGTTTTTAGAAGACTATCATCCAGCAATTCAGCAACTCTGAAGAAAACTGCTCTACATGATTTGCACGTCCGCTTGGGAGCAACAATGGTCCCATTTGCTGGTTATTCGATGCCATTGCTGTATAAGGGACAAACGCATATTGAGTCTCACAATTGGACAAGAACAAATGCAGGTTTGTTTGATGTTTCTCACATGTTGCAAAGTAGTTTAGAAGGCAAGGAATCATTAAAATTGTTGAGCAAAATAACCCCAACTGATTTTGGATGTATTAAAAATGGAAATGCTTCTCTTTCTGTTTTTCTGAATGAGAAGGGGGGGATTGTCGACGATACAATGATCACAAGAGAAGGCACTGAGAATTTTTATATTGTATCAAATGCCGGTTGCTCAGATAAAGTTAAAACTTTTATTCCTCAACAGCTCCGTGAAAACAGTTTTGATTGCAATTGGAACGTCATAACAGAGAGATCTTTGCTGGCTCTGCAAGGACCAAAATCCGCTCAAATTTTATCGAACCTACTTGATAAGTCAGCAACTTTGAATGATTTATACTTCGGTCAAAGAAGGCTTCTCAAACTATTCAATGGTGTTGAGATCCAAGTTGCTAGGTCAGGATATACCGGAGAAGATGGTTTTGAAATTAGCATATCTGACAAAGATGCAAATGAGTTTGCTGAATTATTACTAGATAATGAGGCCACCAAACCTATTGGTTTAGCCGCTAGAGACAGTTTGAGATTAGAAGCAGGAATGTGTCTATATGGTAACGAATTGACGGAAACTACGACTCCAGTAGAGGCTGCGTTGAACTGGATTATTTCCAAATCAAGAAGAAATTTAACTGAACATACTGATATCAAATTCAATGGATACGAGAAAATCATTGACCAGTTGAAAAATAAAACCGCAAAAGAATTAAGAGTCTCTTTCAAATACACAGGTCGTGGGCCAGCTGCCAGAACTGGATCAAAAATTTTCTTACAAGATAAACAAACTCAGGTTGGAACAGTCACTTCTGGAAGTGCATCACCTTCTTTGAATAATATCAATATTGGACAAGCTTATGTTCAAAGAGGAAACCAAAAATCGGGGACAGAATTATTAGTTGAAGTCAGAAACAAGTTTTACCCAATTATCTTGGAAAAGAGTCCATTGGTTCCAACTCATTATTACAAGCCAGCATAATTTTAATAATTTTTACTGTCAATATCTGTCCACTTTTCATTATTGTGACTAGTCATACCTACATAACTTTACTAATCTGTTTAAGGTTATTTAACACAAATATTATTTTACTCTCTTTACTGACTTTCATAACACAGTATTTAATTGAATTGAATCAAGTTCATGTTATTACTGGATGTTACTCATTGTTTAAATAGTTCCTTAGCTGCTCGGCATTGGCGGCTAAATTTTAAAAAATGCCTTAAAATGAGTTTATTTTTGGGGATACAACCAAAAAAATATTTTATTTATAAGAGCATATAGTCTAATATCTTTGCATATTTATATATAACATGTATGCCAGAATTTGGAATAATTAGTAAGGAGTGATAATATAGAATTCAAGATTATATCTATGTTCAAAAGTCTAAATAAAAATATATCTGTGCACATGAAATCATATCTTAAGTTATTGAAATATCAAGTAATTTCCATATTTTCCATTGCATGTTTTTTGCAAGGTTGTGGGTTCATCGTTCTCCTTCAATGCTTTATATTGACGTTTTATTCAAGAAATGAAATTAAACTAAAGTACGGTTTACGTAAAAGTAAGGAGGCTTTTATAATTTTATTGATGTGTGTTTTAAGTGTGATTGCGCCATCGAAAATTAGAATCACCTTAGATGATAAGACCATGTCAGCAGCCAATTTTAACTATAACAAAAAAAAAATGCGTGTAGAATCGAGTTTAGATCCTAAATCTATTTTAATAGCTAATCATCAGCTTTATACCGATTGGATTTATTTATGGAGAATTTTATATAGTTCCAATTACGCTGGCGACGTTTACATATTTGCTAAAAAAGCATTACAAAAAATACCTATATTTGGATATGCCATGATTAATTATAATTTTGTGTTTCTAGAACGAAACTGGAATTTGGATAAAAATATCATTCTGAAAAAACTAATCAAGATTTTAGATTATTCTACCATACATACTAACTCAAAAGGTGCAGAAAGATCAAACCTACCATTTTGTTTCATATTCTTCCCTGAAGGCACAACATTATGCGAGAAGTCTAAGAACCGATCTTTAGAATATGCAACTAAAATTGGTAGGAAACCATTCAAATATTGTGTCACACCTCATGTTAAAGGACTGAAGTTGTTGCTATCATCGTTAAATAAAAATGTGGATACTATATATGACGTTACTGTAGGATATTCAGGTTTAAATGAGAACACATACGGAGAAGACAAGTACACATTAAAAAGTATTTTTTTTACTGGTAAGTCACCTGAAATGATCGATATGTACATAAAGGCTATAAAAGTGAAAGACGTACTTTATTTGGATGACAAAAAATTTGAAGACTGGCTCTTTGATTTATGGCAAGAAAAAGATGACTTGTTGAAATCATATTATGAGAAAGGAACCTTCATGAAAGATGAAGAATCGTCAAGACAATTAATTGATCCGTTTAAAATGTCAATTAGAGAAGTTACTTTGGTGTTTTCTTTTGCCTCTTTTTTTGGCATTCTCTTATTTTATATATATTTAAAATTATTCAATCTTAAAAAATTTTATAATTTATAAATTTGTAAATATACTAATTTAATAATTAATTAATTACTCTATAATGGACATAATTTTATTAGTGTAAAATTTGGAAATGTAGTTCTGAAATAGATTCAAGGATCTATTTAAAGCGATATGGTTTGATTTTCAATTAAATTCCAATCTTCTGTGGTAAGTACTTCATAATTTCTGTAGTTTTTAAGCCAGAAAAGAGTCTCCATGTTATCAGCACCATGGGGTAATACTTGGTCTCTATAAATCTTTTTGCGAATTTTGTTAGTGTCGGTCATGCTAAATTCATTCACAAACTTGACGAAAATTGGTAATGCATATTTAGGTAATGATTCTGATAGCGCTTGCAACATGTTATTTAATAGTTCGAGCTTTTCCTCATTGGATAATAAAGTTTCATCGCGATCAACTAATTTGATTAAAGCAAAACCGGCTCTACCTTCGTAACCTGGAACTTTGACACCTACTACGACAGATTGTGCAAATAGTTTTTCACTGGATGCTATTATTTGGTCCTCTACTTCAGTGGTTGAAACATTTTCAGATTTCCATCTGAAAGTATCACCTAATCTGTCCAGGAAATACCATTGGCCGTATTCATCAGAACGTAGTAAATCACCACATCTATACCATGCATCACCTTTTCTGAATACATCACGCAAGACTTTAGAGTCGGTTTCCTTCTTGTTACCTAAATAACCTTGAAATGATGTTTCAGGCTTCCTTGGAAAAAATATTCTCATCAACATCTCACCAGGTTCTCCAACTCTTGCAGTTTCACAAAAGCCTTTAGAATTACGATAAATTTGATTTTCATCTTCCGGATCCATTCTGATTAAAGTTTGCTGGAAAGATAAAAACCAGTTAATAATAGATCCGTAACTCCTACAAGCTCCAACTCCAAAATCGCCTTTTTGCAAACTAGTAGTTGCAAATGGTGCTTCCGTTGCTGCGTAAAATTCCCCAATTACTTCAATATTGAATCTGTTTCTAAACTCTTGCCAAATGTCAGGTCTTAAACCATTACCATAGGCATATTTGGCACAGTGTAACTTTTCGTATTCTGAAACTGGCGTGTGTAATAGATATCTGCATATTTCACCCACATATTGGATATGAGTAGCGCGGGATAGATAAACTTGTTTCCAGAACGTGCTTGCTGAGAACTTATTGGAAATAGCAATACATCCACCCATGGACAAAACAGAACAAACACCTAGTAATGCTGCAGTTGAATGGAATAATGGCATTGCTGTGAATACCACGCTGCTTGTATTCATATGTAGCACTTGACCAAACAACAAACATCCAATATTTGATTTTCTCCATGAAAGAATGGCAGCTTTTGGTAAACCCGTTGTACCTGAAGTATATATTAACATTGCAGGCTTAAAATCAGTCAAGAAAGCAGGAGATCTAATGTTTTGCTGTTGTAAGAATGTGGGGCTGGTAGGATTTGTAAGTTGTTTCATCAAATCAGATTCATCTAAATAATTTAACATAACATTAGGTAACGCATTTTTGATTTCCTGTTCAGATTGGTTAATTTGACTGCTTGCATCGGGATCAATGAAAACTGAATTTATATTGGCAATTTTGATAGAATGAACTAATGGGTTACCCTTGGTATTATAATTCAAAAATGCAGGTACAACACCGATATTCCAACAGGCTAACCAAAGAAAAACAAATAATGGCTTGTTTGTACAGTATAAACCTATTGTTTGACCTGCCTCAACTCCATAATTATAGTGTAGAATGTATGATAGTCTCAAAACAATATCGTAAGTTTCACTATACGAATAAGTCTCCAGAAGAAATTCCCCTTTTACAGATGTTGGACGAGTATATGAGATACAAGGAACATTACCCCCTTTTTTAACTCGTTCTTCAAATAGATACCAATTCTGAAATCTGTTACGTTTAACTTTGATAACATATAAAAAGACCTGCTTCAAAAAAAATGGAATAATATGGAAGTCTTCTTTGAAACGATATCTTTTGTCCAGAAAATCTATAGGCTTCTTGAATAACCAAATAAACAAGATATAAAATGGTAGTAGAATTACCTTAATAAACCGAAAGATCATTGTAAACAACTTAGCTAAGATGGGAACTATCATTTGTTGTGCTTCACAGGTTAATAAATCAATTGGTATTTTTTTTCTCTGAAAGACTTAAAACACAACAAACTATTAAAAATGTTGATCTCAATTTTATATTCTATTATAGATGAACCACTTTAACATGAAATTGAAGTATCTAAGATGTATTTAGATAAATAACTTAGATATATCAGGAACCAAGGAAGCTGCTGTTTTTAAAAGGCTCGAACTGTGATTTTTCATACGACCATTGGGAATGCGAAAGGGTACCTTTTGAAACTCAATGAAAAAAACGCAACTAAGAGCAAAATGAATAAAAATAGAGGAAGATGAATCAGAGATAATTGAAAGATAAAGGAAAGAGACTGAACCAGAGAAGATTGAACAGATGTTTGATCATTTAATGGAGTATAAACATAAGTTTGTGAGATTTATTTTAATTTATTGATTAAAGTAAAGAATATAATAGAAAAAGGAGATTTTAAGTGGGATAAATCTCTGGGATTTGTACAGATAAATGAATAGTATATAAAAGATTTTGTTTTAGCAAAAAAAATAAATTTTGCAGATTAAACAACCATGTTATATCTCGAACTTTGAAGATGATAAACTCGAATATTTGCTTCTGATGGTTATTTTTTTTGCAATTCTTTATAGATCCCAAAGTTACTGTAGACTGTAAAATTGAGAGTTGTAAAAAATACTAATTTTATTTTCAAATTTGCCATCTTGGAGGGTTTTTTAATTCAATGAAGAAGCACCAGTAATGATATCGACTAATTCGTTGGTGATGACTGCTTGTCTGGTTCTGTTATACAAGATGGAGTATCTTGAAATCATATCACCTGCATTCTTGGAGGCATTGTCCATAGCATTTCTTCTAGCAGAAATCTCGGCAGCATAACCTTGGGCCATTGCACTTAATAATTTGCATGTTAAGTTATATTCAAACAAATCAGTAGAAACTTTACCATCCGCATCAATTTCAAATTTGCTGAAGGATGGCGACTGTTCGATTGTTTCAATATTGAAGACTGGCATTGTGCTTGGTTCGAATGATATGGATGTGATTGGATTGTTGTAGAAAATTGAAATCTTTTTATAATCATTCAATTTGAAATCATCTATCAATTTCTTAGTAATTAGAGCAGATTCATTGAATGTTGGGGCTTCTTTACCAACACCATTAAAAGAAGCTTTTAAATTGTTAGCATTACTTCTTAATAATTGTGCTTTTATTTTATCACCAATTGTAATAATATCAGCAGCTGGAGCAGTCTTTAAATGTGCTCTAACAGATTTAGCTAATTGCGAGTGAATCGAACCACATAGACCCTTATCAGAAGTAATGGCAATGACTAGTTCCTTTGGCTGTTCACCTTCTGCTTCAACTGTTTTCGTTTCCGCATATTTGAAAAATTGTTCATCAGTATCTGATAAATTTTTAGAAGTGTCTCTGGATTTTTCAGCTTTCTTTAATCTTGTAGAAGCAACAATTTTCATTGTCTTTGTGATTTTTTCAATATTCTTAATAGATTTCAAACGCATTTCTACTTCTTTCAAAGTAGCATAATTTCTAGTAGCTTGGAAACCATTAACGCTAGCATTTAAAGCTGTTCTACGAGCAACAGAAGCGGTTAAAGAAGGGACTCTTGATAACATGATGAACTTTTCCGTGGTATATGCTTTCTTGTTGTTTACAATAGAAAATGGCTAGGGAGGTACGATCTTGTTAGATTAATGTATTCTATTCCCAAAGTATTTTAAACTGATGTTGTTGTTGTTGTTTTGTTTTCTAAAGATATATGAGATGATAATTCAAACAACTCTAGTTTTAAGTTTCACTTTCACTTTTTTAAAATAAAGCAAAAAATATAAAAGAGAAAAATTATAGTTCTATACTTGCTGAGCTCTCAAAAAATGTATCTAGCAATGGGATACACAAGTAAAAGTTATTTTCTGTAATTATATGAATAAACAAAAGTTAGAAGATAGGATGATATAGAATAATTGACAAATCTGGTTATGTAAACTAGTTCTTCTTTTATCAATTGCTTGACAGTTTTGTAATCTTACTTTCCTTAAATTCGAAATAAAATTTACAAAATCTCACAGTATTAAAAACGAACAAATAAAAACTAAAAGAGATTTCACAATTAGAGATTCTTTGGAATGTGTGAGCTCCCACTACTAATATTTTTCAACTGTTTTTTTCTATAGATTCAGGTAGCACTCTGATGTTATTAGCTATTCTAAACATAAACCTTGGAGAGTTGAGTGATAATTTCGTTTTGTTATTATCTGTAGCAAAGAAGTCTTGAAAATTGAGTGCGATTAGGAGGGTTTTATATTTTTTTTTGGTTTTTTTTCAGATTTGGAAAAATCGTGAGAGGAAGAAATTGATTGGACAATGCATTTTCGAGAGGCCAATGACTTTAAAAGACTTGTTTTTTTTCCTGGGATACCAAGTTTTAGTTTATAGTTTTCTGAAGCTGGACTTTGATATCTCATTGCGAAGCTGACTGTGAGTGTCACATTTCTGGGTTGGTCCAAAAATGGAATCAACACACCACTTAATGTGAATATAAAGCATATTTGAAGGAAATGGCTCTGATTGGAGGAGACCGCAGCTGGTGGGCCTTTCATTTGTGACGCACCACGCGGGGTTGCGGTTGCCGTTCACAGTGATGGTGTGTGAGTGCGGGTGACATGCATTTGCTTCAGATATAAAAGTAAATCCTTGGATCTGGACATACAATCATATAGTTTGAGGTTTGAGGTTTGGGATTTAAGCAACGGTTCATGGTATTGGCAGTGAGTTAAGTTGGCGTGTTGTTGATGAAAGAGCATGCTTTGAGGTTGCGGTGTGGCTGGTTTGCTATTCCTGTGACTCCAAATTAGCCTTTCGAGCTCGATGTAAACTTGGGATGTTTCGACACCTCTTTGAAAGCCCTGCTTTGTAGCGGACGGATTTCGAATCCACGTTATATATCATCTTGTTGGTTTTGTTAATTAGATCCTTTAACGACTTATGTACTGTTTCTGTTGGAGGTTCCTCGATTATTGATTCTGTGTTCAAGTTTTCAGATTCGATGACAGAAGATTCTGCCACTACTTCAGAATAACTGTTTTTGAAATGATTAATGGAATCAACGGTGGTGTCGTTGTCAGTATTATAGCAATGCTCCTTTGTATCCTCTTCTGCATATTCAAACTTTTCACTTTCCAATTTTGATTCCTCCAGGTCTAATGATTCTAATTCTTTTTCGATATCGTTGGGATACAATTCAATCATTGTACTGGCTCTGAGAAATCCTCTTCCATAATAGACATGACTATCCTCTGTTTCATGATCGGTCGTAAAACCAGCAGAGGTGTAACTCCTGCTTGCAAACATTTTTACGATGTTGTATTGATTTAGTCTAGGTGTGAACTGTTGTTCAGTTATTTTATTCTTCTTGAAAATGTCTGTAAATTTAATCAAATACCAAGTTATAGGGACCAACGTTTTGCAAGGTTGGTTTTCCTGTTGATTGTATTGTTGAATTCCATAGAATAAACTTTTTGAAACTATCAGTTATTCTATTTAAATTATTGACGGTGTGTCAATAAATGAACTATAGAAGATTTTATGTCGTTGAAACTGCAACAACTTTTTTCTGTCGGCGGCTAATTTATTCGACGTCCTATATAAAAAGCATCAAAATTATAAACTTAAGAAAATAAGAATTGTACTGGGAGAATCAAAATCGCAAAACAAAAGGTAAGATGAATCTGGCACGTATCAAATAGAACACTTCATACTATTCAATAAATATGTTGGCTTGTTGACATACTGTATACTTCAATCTGTTGAGTTTGCTTTTGTTTTTGAAGTTTCAATATGCCAAATGCAATGCATGAAGATTGGAAGTTTGGTAATCATAAATGGTTGATGACAGAGAAAATGGTTGTCGACGATACTCCATGATTCAATAGTTTTAAGTTTATCATTGAGATGATGTTTTAAAAATATAATTAATTTTTAGCCATTGCTGAAAAATTGTCATTTTTCAAAAGCATCAAATTTTCAGTGGAAAAATACCGGAAAAACTCTTTAGAAGATTTAGGAACATTGACTCAATTATAAATGAAAAATATCAAAAATTAATATTTGAGAAAGACATTAAATCTAGACTAAATGATTTCTATGATGTAGAATGTATGAATTTTAGCAATATTGTTAATTGTGTAATTAAATGCATGCCAAATTGAAAGTAACACAGAAGACTTATAAAAGAAGCTTTTTCAAATCAATATCTTAGTGGCATAACAATACACTGATGAATTGGAAATCAAAACATGTTTCGAAACAGCTACAATTTGTATTTATGTATACAACAATGACGATTCTTGGTAATTACACAAGAATTGCAATGGAGTCATTGTCAACTTACAGTCCTTCATACATATCATCTGGCTCCATTGTTTGGCCAAATTTCGTTGCATGTTTAATTATGGGGATGTTACAAGACATGAATGCTATGGACTGGTTTAGTGAACATCAAGAATTGTTCACTGCAATGACCACGGGCTATTGTGGATCAGTTTCTTCATACTCTACATTATTATTAGAAATATTTGAATACTCTACAAGTTTAACCAGAGGAAACATTAAAGATCATACAAAGTTACCAAACAGAGCATATGGAATAATGGAATTTTTGTCTGTTTTGATCATTCAATTATTTATCTCAATGTCAAGTCTTTTATTTGGTAAAGCTTTAGCTAGAGATGTGCTGATATTGTTCAATAGACCTATGGAAAGTACTTCAAACACTAAGGGAAAAGAAAATGAAGACGATAAGGACACTGATACAAGTTGTCCTCCTTTTATTAAAAAATCTATCAGATTTTTGTCCTATTTGACTTTCATGTTGGCAATACCGTTGGTTATTTTGGTAGTGGTTTTATCTGCTGTGTATGATAACTATTCGAGGGGTAAATGGACATTACCTGCACTCTTTGGTATCGTTGGATCTTTTGAAAGGTTCTATTTATCGAAATATTTTAATGGTGTATTGAAAGAGTTTCCATTAGGAACATTTTTAGCAAATCAGTTTGCTGTTGTCATTATCTGTGTTCTAACTTTGGTTCAAAGAGGCAGAAAAATCAGTGGAACAGATTTACCGATAATATCTAAAATAAATGCTTGTCATATAGTTGCTTCTCTAATAAGTGGTTATTGTGGAAGTTTTAGCACTATCAGCACATTCATTAATGAAGGCTTCAAATTACCTTTTTTAAAAATGATACGTTATTTTGGTATAAGTATAGCCGTATCATATATATTCTGCATCATAATTTTGGGGTCATATGCTTGGTCCAAAGGTTTAGTTGAGCCAGTTTGCTAATTCATTAATGGTACCTAGAAGCTCTCGCAATCATTATAATAAACAATGTTATTCCTTTTCTATATAAAGAGTATACATTTTCATCATTAGCATCTAAAAAAAATAACTACTCCATATTCTGATCTGCTTCATTATCTAGTATTTATGAATATATAATCATTTAGCCATAGCTTTCTCGATTTTCTTTGATAGATTGATGTTATACTTCTTGATTGAGCTATCAAAACTTTTCAATTTAAAGTGAAGATCATCCACATTGATACTACCATTTTCAATTGGCTCGTTATTGCTTTTTAAAGCGTACGCAAAGTTCAAACAAAACATGTCATGTAAAAATTGAGTTGACTCATCGGGTCTTAATTGGTGTATATAATTGTAAATTTTTAATAGATCCTTTAGTGTTTCTATCTTCAGACTAGGTTCATACCTTGAGTCTGATATTATGTTTAGTAGCAAACCATTGTAAAGTAATAATGTTTCGATAGAATTCATATCATCGTGGCTGGTTGACAGTTTTTCGACGATATAAGATATGCAGTTATCAAGCAATTTCTGCTTCGTTTTATTTTCTATGTTTTTAGTCATCTCAGGATCATTTGTCAATAATATCAATGCTTTTATTGAAGAGGCATTATTTTCCAAATCAAAAAATATCTCCTCTAATGATGAAAAAATATTGTTAAGCACTTCAAGTTCAAACATATTATTTGTTAACAGATCTTGAACAAAATCCAAAACTAATTCTTGATCTTGTCGCTCGATCTTTTTATAGTCTCTTAATATTCGGCATAATATCAAATGAAACTGTTTTTGGTTAAAAATGATACCCTTATGTTGTTTCATGAGATTAAGAGCATATGTTAACCCAGTGTTTGGTTGTATATTTTTCACAAAATCCTCATAATTAAGCCTTATTATTTTTTTGGAAATATTTTCTTTTTTTGGAATAATATATTGTTCACTCAAATCAAAAACTAATCTCAGATAATCGTTAATGTTTTCTTCATTCATTGAAAACCCAATATTGAGACAAATTACACCCAATAGTAATGTTATTATGGGATCTTGAACAACAATCTCGGTAAAACACCAGTCAAAAACTTCTTTTTTGCAATGTTTATTAATATAAGATATTAAATCTTTGTCCGATATTATAGTTAATGTAAAGTTCAATAACTTTGATATCAGATTATCTTTTGTCAAGTTTGTAGGTGTTTCAGACGTTAAAAAATCCAAGTCGTCTTCAAATCTTAAAGTTCCCCCTATATGCTTTAATTCTAAGAAGTTTTGTGTGTTAGATAAATCAGCTTCCGAGCTATCCAAAATGTTGTTATTTGAATTGTTATTTGTTTTATTATTCTTATGCCTTTTCTGTGTGCTGTCGCTAAATATCTTCCTGTCATTAGTATTATCGCTCTTCGCAAAATTTTCTTCTACTTCTTCTTCATTCTCAGATTCAGAATCTGATGTCTCTTTTTTCAAAAGAGTTCTTTTCCTACCATACAATTTCTTTCCTTTGATGTGATCATCTTTGTCCGATTTATCTAACGCAGCTTCCTCAGTCCCTATAATTTCAAGTTGATCATTTAATCTGTTCTTCTCACTTCTCTGTAACGACAATAAAAATGAATCCAAACCTTCAATTGTATCATTTATCTCGCTATTATCAATTGAATAAGATAATTCGGAAGTGTAATCCATTGTAGAGTCATCTGTGTCATCAATTTTACTACGTTTACGGTGGTTCGTATTTCTTTTCTTCAAAGTAGATTTTGTCTCCAGAAAATCAAAAATACCCAAGTCAGAGTCTACTGCATTTGAGCTTGGTGACTTCATTTTCTCAACTTTGGTGCTTTTTGCAAAACTTGAAGAGCTCTCAATTTCTTTTGAACTTGGAGTTGCAGACGAGTCTTTTCTAAACCTTGAAGGAGAACTTGCAATATCTTTAATCTTGACATTGTCTAGACTATCAGATGCAGAGTTCACCAAGAGAGCAGCATTGTTATTGTCAACATTTTTATAGTCTATTTTGTGAATTTCATTGGCCTCATTTTCTGAAGAATCAGTAAAGTCATCGCCCTTGTCACTTGTAACTTTCTTGGAAACCAAAATGACAGAGCTGCTGCGTTTACCGTAAGTCCTCATTGCCAATTTTCCTTAAGGAAAAAAATCACTTCGAATGTTATTTTGATAAAGATACTTTTATATTAGTTTGCTTATGTCTTGTCATTTATAGTACCACAACTATCCATTATTAACATCGATAAAACTTTGGTTTTTTATGTGAGTTGGTCTTCGTTGAACAACATTAATAGACGCGATTCTTCTGATTTTACCTTTCAACAATCGCGTAAATAGTACCTTACCTAAACATCATCGAAAAGATCAAAGTAACAAAAGTCAAACTAATGGCAAGCAGATAGATGATGTTGGATGAGAGCAATGAATACAAGAGAACATTTCACTTATATAACAGGCAACTAATTTAAATCCATTTGGGAAGTAAATATTGAAGATTATTGGATGTATGCTTTGAGGTCGAGAAAATAACGAAGAACCAAAATTAGATATTAACAAATATAAAAAGCAGTAAGCCAACAAAAATATTCAATTGAGAGAAATGTACGGTGACTTAGCTAATAAACTGGTTCTTGAAGCCAAAAGATCTAAACAACTAAGTAATAGAGCAAATGGAGCAAGCAAACTGCCGATGTACCATGAAGAATTAGTCAGAAATATTTTGAAGGAGATTTCGCAACTTAAAAATAATACAGATTATTTAAGAGAGCAACAAGAATTGGGAAATATGGATAGCAGAGTAGCGAAATGTCAATATTTTGTCACTTTGTTATGTATGGAACGTAATAAGCGTTGTCTTTTAGCTTATCAAAAATTTAGGAATGATATGCTAGATGGTCTAGCCTGGGAAAACAACGGGATGGATTTGTTGCATGATAATATCGGAAACACACAAGATAATTCTGATTTATCACCACAAGAGCAAGAATATTTGAAAGAATATTCTCAGTTAATAACAGAAATGAAATCAGGAATATTATCTGACATTGACTTATCTGGAAGCTTGACTCCACCAAGTGACGTTTTCATTGATGTTAGAGTTTTGAAAGATGCAGGAGAGATTCAAACAGAATATGGAGTATTTAATTTGATCAAAGATTCTCAATTTTTTGTCAGACAATCTGATATTGAACGATTAATTCAACAAGGTTATGTTCAAAAAATTTGAAAGTACTCTTTTTTCAATAACATTTTATAAAATTCGAATTTAAATAAAATATAAACTTTTTTCAAACGTTATAACTTGGTTTAATGCATGGGTATGTAAAGATTTTGTTTACTTAATGAAAACCATCACAACTTTTTTCTATCCGTAAATAACTTTTATCCGTTACTTGTACTATTGGAAAGGAACTCTGGTAATAGTCCACTTATTCTCCATCTCCATTTTATTTTGTTTCTAGCTTCGATAAACCAAAGCATGGCTTTTGAATCAAGTTCATTTTTATCCATGTTTTTTTTCTCCAAATTATTTTCATTTTTAAATAGTTGCAGTTGCAACCTCGATATAAGATCATCAGAGAATTTATCAACTTTTTTTGCTTTTTTATAGCTTGTGTGCTCAAAATATTCTACATCACTTGTCATTCCACTCATAATACTGGAACTAGACATATCGATAGAAGACTCAAATTCATAGTTTTCGAACAATTTGGCAGCATTTTCATATTTTTCTGCACAATTACCACAAACAATCTCTTTGTATTTAGTTTTGTCTGAAAGCAAAGTACTCAATTCATATAAAACTTTCTCACATACAACACACGTAGCTAATTGAGAGCTTGTCGACTTTTTGGAGATATTTGAAATATACATATCTTCATCAGTCTCTGGAATTGGTTTTATCAATCCGCTTAGAATGTTTTTGAGCTCAGAAGAGCTGTTATTTATTTTGTCTTTAGAATCATTATCCAAAATGTTAATTTTATCATTGACATCTGGGGACTGTATACTATCTTCAACACGCTTCATATCAAGGGATAAAGTTAAATTTGAGGCTTTTGTAGGATATTTGATTTTTCTTAGTTTAATAGGAACATCAGTCTTGTTTCTTTTATGCATTTTTTGTTTTAAATCTGATAAAGATATCCTTCTTTTACTTCTTTTTCTTGAACCTGAATCGTTCTCATCATAAGGAATATAATCTTCTAATAAAACAATAGGATGGGCTGTGTTTTTATAGTTGCTGCTTTCAGGCTCATCAGCTAGGCTATCTGATTCCTCATTTAATATTGATGAATCAAAACTAACATATTTGTTATTTGCGTTATTGTGAACTTTTAATTTATTTGCCGAATTCACTACATGTTTTTTATTACTTATTTCTTCAGAGTTTGAGAAAATTCTATTGTTTTGTTGTGGATGAGGAATTGGAAAGCTTGTTAAATTAGTATCATTGATTAGATCTAGTTTTGATGTCGCTGTATTCAGTCTTGATGGAACCTTTGGTTTTGCTCCCATTAACGTAGACCTTCTTTTTCTGGCTTGTAACATTCTTTGTTGTGGATTTTTTAGATTGGACTTAGAAGGTGTGCTATTGCTTTGAAACTGAAATTCTTGTTTATCATGTTGCCATTTCAAAGGAGTATTTTCGTCACTACCACCAATCGGTGACTCTACATTTCTATTAAAGGAATTTTTTGAGTAGCCAGCACTGCTTATATTACTTCTGCTTATCGATGGTGAGCCATATAACAAAGACATAGAATTAGAATCTAAAGGTTCAAAAACTCGTGATGATGATTTTTCGTCCATATTGTTTTTAGGAACTTGAATTTCTTATTGTTGTTTTTATTTGCGTCTGAATATAAATACGTTGTTTGTAAATTTTGTATTATTTTAATTCTTCTTGTTTCAAGTTGATTTTGGCGTGATAAAATGATTTGAGTTCAATTATAACATCAATGCTTTTTAAATGTAAAATATTATTTGACAAGAGTGCTCTAGGTAATGTTTGGAAGATATTTCCACAAGCTGATATTTATCTCTTACTTAATAAAATTCTAATAATATCAATTGATATATTATTTTAATTGGTTCAAAGCAACCACGATCTTTATTTAAGTGAATAATGACATTAACATGGACCTATATGTTTTAAGGAGATGTTATGTATCAATTAATCTATTAGTGCTGTTGGTTATTGCCGACCAACTTGGCCAAATTTTTTCAGATGGTTCTTAGTTTTTTTTTGTTATCGTTTTACTTAAATAGGAAAAATCTTTAATTTATTAGCTGGCGCATCTGAACGACGCATTTTCGTTTTCGTTGAAACTAAAAAAATAGTTAAACGTCACAATATTATAAATGAGAAGGTAACTAAGAGTCATTATATCTATCGATTATATTTATTGAATTGTATTCATTCTGCCATAATCTTGTATTTCATATATCTTATCGTATAATAGATTTTTCTGAAGATTTTATAGAAGCTCGGCGAACCTTATGTAAAAATAATAATTGAAATTAACTCAAAACGTTTGCTCTATGATGCATTGAACACTGTATAGTTCGTTCATTATTTCTCTTCACTTATAGATTCCTTGCGACTTTTTGATTTAGCAAAATATTGTCAGTAACCGTTCTATAATCCATTTCAGTAAAGCCTAAAGATTTCAAAATGCTTTCTTGATTGGAAGTCATCTGTTTTGATGCCTCTTTAAGTTGGTCAGAATAAGACTTAAATAAATCGTCGCAACAATCTCTTAGATTGGACAACTCTTGTTTTATTGAGTCCTTCAGTTGTTTATCTTTTAGTTGACTCAAATTGGCCAAAGTTTTCAAAGTGGCAAGCTTGACGAAGTAATAATTCGACAATTTCCAGGTCGATAACTCTTCCTTTGAGGGATCATAATGCAAAATATCCTTTATGTTTGATAATTTATTCTTGTAGAGATAATAAAATATTTTGAAAGACCATGCCTCGATTGAAGTCAAATTGCTGTATAAGATAGAAAAAGTGTTGTCAATATTTGTTTCGTCCAATAAACTATCTAACATTAAATTTGAATCATCTGATATGATACTTTGAATCATCAGTTCTTTTAACAAATTCAATTTAATAGCTTCCTCGGAAACGTTCAAATATTGCAAGCACGAAGGTAGTGCTTCTTTCTTGACAAATTCACCAAATCTTGACCAGTCCCGGTTATCACTCAATTCAAATGAATTATTAATTTTTGTCACTCTCCTCCAACTTAGTTGAAGTTTCTCAAATAATAAAAAGCGTTTGCTATTGGTCAATCTTGCCAACTGAATTTGTTCTAAGTCACTCATCCATTTGTAGCTGGATGATTCTAATCTATCCCTAAACTCGATCATTCCCACAATTTTACTGTAAGATTCCCTTTCAAAAGCAATCTTAATGAAATTATTCAATCTTGGAAGCGTTGATTCGTATAAATTTTCTCTTTCTTTAGTACTTTTTGTGATATAATCATGAGATTTGGATGGAAATAAACTTGGCATTCTTGTGTATATCAAATTGTGTAAAACATCAATTTGAACATTTTTTATTTTTAGATCCGTAAAATAAGAATATGCTTTCGAAACACAGCCAAGATGCATGTATAAAGCAATAATCCATATTTTGGTTTCAAAATTGTATCTATCTTTGGCTTGATAACTTTCCAATAATGATAAAGAAAACAGAATTGAATTTAGATCCGGATTTTCATCTGTGAATATCAGAGTATCTTCTACAATTTTTAAAATACATTTGCTTAATATTGAATAATCAGTTTTCATTTTTTTATCTAATGTACTTTTATGCTCATTGTATAAGTTGATCCAGGTATTAATGCTGTCATCTTTTAAGTTACTCGCCAAGAATTGATAATTCACATCATGCATATCGTATTTTGGTTCAATTTTAGACATCAATTCTAGCATATCAGTTAAATCGATATACTTTTCGTATGCTCTCATATCAATAACACAGCATTGTTTATTATGAAACTTGTTCAAGTATGAAACAAGAGAGTCTTTTGCCACAGTCCCATTGTAAACTATATCACATTCTATGTATCCAAGTTTCGCATTCCTTGAGTCGCCAATCAATTTTGTTATTGATGCTTTGGTTTCATCTATACTTTTACCAATATGTTTACTACCGTTAATTAAACCTTTGACAACAGAAAAGTCATCAATGTAACCTAATATCATCTCAGAACTTTTACACAGCATCTCAAAATTTTTAAGTTTGTTACAATATTTGACAACAAAATTTTTAAGATTCAAATTAACTTCTTTTGACAAGGTTGGTATAATTTCATTAATAATTGAATTTGCTTTTTCATTCTTTTCATCATTATTCAAATCAATGAACAGTTCCTCGCAAACGGTACAGTAAATTATCAATTCTTCTGAACTTTTGAAAGGTTTTATATCTATCATATTTTTATAAGCTAACAATGGGAATAACTTTGATTCTTGTTCTGTAATGTCTTTTTTTTTGTATTTAAATAGTGCTAGTACTGAAATTGCATACCAAACATTAAATTGTCTTTTCTCTAAAAGAGTAGTTTTTCCCGTGACAGCATATTTGGATAAAAGTAAACTTGATTTTGCCATATGTTTAAAATTATTATCAAACAAAGACTTTTCAAACCATTCCATAGCTAAAGAGAAGCTTGGATATTTGAACATACCTTTTTCATAGATATTCAATGCTTCCTCATATTTTGTGAAATGAATGAACATTGAATGCAACAAATTCAAAGCTTTTTTATCATTTATGAAAGCTTTACTTTGTAAACCATATTTAACATTCAAATCTGATTCGTAATTGAACTTCTTTGGCGATTGCTTCAATTTGGCGTACAATTCGATGATCTCATAATAAGATGAATTTGGATATTGTTTTCTTAACATTGCTATCTTGCTATTAGCCTGTTTGAAATTCAAGGCATCAATCAATTCCAAAATCTCTTTTTCAGATCTCTCAGACATTGTAATTATTGATTGGAGATGGAAGTTGTTGTTATTGTTTTCACTGATACACAAAAAATAATGATTCTTAACCAATTCTGACTTTTCTCAATCTTTTCTTATTTCTGACAACAATTTCACTATTTTGAAAAAGAAACCTATGAAAAATGTTTCTTAGATGGACAGCAATCAGATATCAAAGGTTTTAACTCTCATTGATTCTCATTAAGAACTCCAAAATCTGAATGTTTTATACAATAATGTTTTTTTTCACTTTTCAACTTTTCAGAATTCTTTCATAATATTTCATTACGAAGAGCATTCTTTAGGTTCAACAACGAAAATATCTGAGAAAATGTCGAAGTGAAAAATTGGAATTCAACGCAACACTCGTTATACATTGCTTGAACCATATTACAACTTGTGCAGTCTGCATACGTTCAATGTTAAGCATTGAAATGAGTAAAATAAACTGAATATTTGATTAAAATATAGATCTAATTAGTTACATCAATTGGAATATTAAATACGAATTATATTAATGTTTTAAAAATTGCGTAAAGGTTTTTAAAATCAAAAATACAGAGCAATTATTTACACTTTTATTTTCTGAGTGATGAACAAGCTCCCAAGATCAACACAGAAGTTATTGCGATGACTGAGTTTCTGAATGTTTCTTAATGTACTCTTGGATGAACTTTTCTTCTTCCGGTGAGCTAGCTTTGAAATCTATTTTATTATCTTTCTTTGCAAAGGGGTTTGGAACAGCAAAAAGAGCTAATATACTAATAGTACCTACAGCTAACTGGTATGAAGGTATAGATTTCCCTAAAATTGTGTATGCATTACCCATCGTATTTTGTGTTTATTTTCTGTATGTCTCTTATTCAAGTTCCTAAGTTGTCCTTATTGTTTGACAAGTTGGAACAACATTTTATTGTAAACCTGACAAATAACACTGTTTTTATATTCAACTTTCTCAAACTTTCAAAGCTTTTCCGCTTTTCATTTTTCGAAATTTCGATTTAAGCTTTGAGATTTCAAATATTTAATATTTGAGCCAATGAAATTTGAGAATTGGGATCTGATCTCATTAACTGATCAAAGATTTATATATATGTAAATATGTCTATATAATGATCATTATTAATATTGTCTATAGTCTTAAGATGGCAATAGTACATAAATGCAGGTATAAATAATATAATATCAATGCTCATATTGAAGAAATAAGTTTTCTTTAAGTCAACAAGCTTTAAAATTTTGGACGATTTTTGATAAAAGTTTTACAAGAAATCTCTTCTGGTCCAATTCTTGTAAAATCATGTCTTGATTTGTTTCCTCATTTATAACCCACGTCTCTTTTTTACTTAGGTGAAAAGTTTTTATGATTTGTAATTTTCTAGATGATAAAGTATTTAATAAATCAGCTTCATATGATAAGCTTTCATTGAACTTCGTTGTGGATGTAATTAATTCGACGATTTTAAATACAAGAGTAGTGTTTTTTAGGTTTCTATCAAATGACAATTGACCAAAAAGCTCCTTCTGGATAATATTATAGATTGGGAGAACACAATTTGGATTACGTTCCAACAGATATTTCATAATTAATCCAAATCTGTATTTGCCTGTATCATCAATCAATGAGTTTTGATAAATAAGAGCAACTTGATATAAAGTAATTTTAGCGTCCTCATTGTTTTCCACTAACCAATCCAACAAAGGGTTTATGATTTTATTGTTTGCATCCAATTGATAATAATCTTTCTCTTCTAACTCAACAGCATTTATTATATCTTCAAGCTGAACAGAAGAGTGAGTGACAAACAATATTAGATAAAAAGACATGAACTGAGTATCTTTTTTGAAAACAGCATGTTCGTAATATGTGTTTCTGAAAAGTTGCACAAGGCAAAACAAAGCTGACTCTTTGATGTATGGATATGACATCCCTCTACAGATAATCCAGATTAAAATGGGTGTAAAATTTTCGGAATTCCATCTGAAATCCATAGCATTCTCAATTTCGCTGTAGTAAGGCTCTAATTTTTCTTTAGCTTCCATTAATACGTCTTTTAATGGTCTTGAGTTTGCACTCTTCTCTAGTTCAACCATAAATAATCTCTTGATATCATTGATTAGAAAAATCAAACCAGCTTCAAAATATAAAGGATGATCTGAGATCACAAAGAAACTTGATAACCAAAATAGTGACTTCATAATATCTAAAGTTGGATCAAGACCCTCAACAAGTTTACTACATGTGCTGACATATGCAACTGATAAAAATAACTGTTCTTTTGAAAAATCAGGTTGTGCAATTGCGTGTAACATTTTTGTTAGAATGTTTTTTGCTAAATATTCTGGAGTTTTCGACTTATTGACAATACCTAAAATCATTATAGCTCTTGCAGATAGGAAAGATTCTTTGCTGAACAATATTTTGATTAGATGATTTTGATAAGCTGCTTTCATATGAGCAGCTTCAAATTCATTATTCACCCCCATTATTAATAAGATGTTATCAATGAAATATTCTAAAGTATTAAAATTTACCTGGAAACTTTCATAACTCATTCCAGGCAACATACGATTTTTGTTCTGACTAAATCCGTATATGAAACGTAACTTATGAGCAACAAAAATCTCAGATAATTGATCTAATTGCTTTTTGTCATTTTCAGAAAGAGAGTCACTGCTTGCTAATGAATTGCAAACATTAACCAAAAAGTTGAATAATAATTTTCTAAGCTCAATTGGACCCAAGTCTATTAGTAAAGATATGATAATTAATGCCTCAGGTAAAAAGTTTTGAGCAATTAGCGTACTTTGAAAAAACAATGCCGATGTTAGTTTGAATAATATTATCAGTTCAGACCAGCTTTTATTACTAGATTCATATATAAGTGAATGAGAAAATGAATTGATAATATTCATCAATTTATGTATAACAATCTTCGTAACAGTTAAAGTTGGTACTGAAGAAATGATATTCAAAACCTCATCTATATCTTTGTTTTCATACATCCTTTCTGAAGCATACTCTAAAACACCATCAACTATTACATCAATAAGTTCGGATTCTACAAGTAATGGATCCCAAATTTCACGAACATATAAACTTGAATATCTTTCATGTTTTACAGTTAGTCTAATCAGTCTGTTTATAATTTGTATTGTGAAAGCAACTCCAAATTCACCTGAGTCTGCCAAATATATTAACTCATAGACATTTGACATCCATGCAGAAAGATATAACAAATATGTTGGAATATCGCCTACATTCAACAAATTACTCTCCAATAGATTTAGGATGCAAGGAACCATGTATGGAGTTAATTCCGATGATTTCACCACTAATGTTTTTGTGACTTCATTAAGAATTTGAGCACCATCCTGTGAAACGTATACTTCAGGGCTTGTGTGCAAGAAGAATCCAAAGTCAATCTCATACGTATTTTGTAATGCCACCATCAAATTATAAGATATTTCTTTAATTTTCATATCAGCGTCAGAAAATCCTAATAGTAAAATGACTAAGAGATTTGATACAACATATAATTTATTATTTTCTTCATTCCTGTTAGGAGAAATCATGGGTTGTTGAACCAAGTCATAATTTTCACCGTTTGTCGCTTCTGCTTCTATTCTTTCCATTGATTGATTTAACATTTTTATTACATCTAAAAATTTATCACAGCATAACGTTAACATTTCAGAGGCAAACCTAATTGTAAACTCTTTACCGTTTTGTGAATAGTCAGTACAATCAACTGACAAAATTTTTGATATGTGATAAACTTGATTATGTTTCATTTCGGAAAATGGTGAAACTGGCGATAATTTGAACATTTTTGGCTTGATTTTTTGTACTTGTATATGATTTGTTCCAACTTGTAAACTCACTGGAACTATCTCATTGGTTTTATGATCATATAACAAAACCTCTTTCAAAAAAATTCTGGTACCTTTAACCACGTCCAAAGTTTCACCTTTCAACCCCAGTTCAATTACTGTTTGACTATCTTCCAGAGTAGAGGCCCATTTAATTTTATTATATTCTGACATAAAGATTCCTATTTTACTAGCTTTATTCAAAATTTCGTCTACTACGGCGGGGACTGCATTAATAATATAAAAGCAGAGACATGATTTTATAGTTTCTTCTGGGATTGATGATAAAATTAAAGTCAAAAATTTGTTTAGGTTCTCTAAATTTTTAAAACAAAAATCAGTAAAATCAAACACGACGTAATTATTAGTACTCCATATTTTCGAATATGCTTGTAAAAAATGATAAACTAGTTCTTCTGATGTAAGAGAATACTCTTCCAAGTTTCTGAAGCTAAATGTTATTGTTGGTATATTGTCTGATGAGATTGATTCGGTAACAAAATTTTTGTAGATAAGAGTGCTGTTTTTTTTCTTAAAAATGTTCTTTTCCATAAAGTTGTATAATTGAGGTTGATCTTCCATATGTTCAATTACATAAGGTGGAAGTTCATTGTTTGGACTGAACACAGGTTGTTTGAAATTTCCTATGAAAACATCAAAAAGTCCAATAAGATGTGTTATTCCAGAAATATTACCAAAATGTTCGATATCTTGTAAAAGTTGTTCTCTTATTGTTAGTTCATTGAAATAAAGTATTTTATGTAGAAACTCTAAATCAATATTTGTGTTTTGTTCTTCGTTTGTCACAAATTCCGTTAATTGACTGATACTTGAAATCTCTCTTATAAATAAAAATATACGTTCACGACAATTTTTCAACCTAGTAATTTCATTTTTTAGTGATGGCCATTTGATGAAATTTTCAGAGCCATTGGCAATCATTTGAAGCAACTTAGCCATGGATAAACAAACCTTTTTCTTATTTGTATCAAAAATGATGTTTATAGACTCTGATTCTGGAGTGATAATTGAGGGACAAATAAATCTCAAAAATAAGAAAGAGCCAACAGCTATGTCAGCATATTCTGGAAATTTAACTTTCGTAACTTCGTGAATTGATTTACAAATCATTGACAAATCCTTTGGGAAATAGGACACTGAATTGGTAACTGAACTCACTAAATCCTCAAAGTAATCCAAGTAAATTGATACTTTATTTTCGGTTTCTGGACTATCGGGAGATAATTTTTCAATATCTACTAAATTTTGTGAATTTTCGATTTTTAACAAAGCATCTTTGAGCACCTTAACTAGATAATCATGACCTTTGCTAGATGCAAACAAGGTAAGAACACTTGTAGCACAACTATTCCTTCTTAAAATTTCAGTTGGGCGTAGAATATTATCAATTTCATTTGATAATATTTCTTTGTATAATATATTGAAAAAATTTGTATTTCCATAGCTTTCGAAAATACCCAACGAAAAATCATCTATATTTTCCGATGAACATTCATTACAAAAATATCTTATAAGGAAAGGGTATTTACGTAAGCTCTCGCTTAATTGTAATGACACTATTGATTTATTATTTTCATCGTCGTTTTGATTAGAGTTTTCTTTAGATTGAATTATATTCACAAAAACTTTTAAAAAGGACATTTTCATTTCTTTGCTCAAAGAGAAACCTAATGGTAATGCAAATTCAATACCAACGTCTGAATTTGCTATTGTTAAGTTAGCCAATGACGCTATAATATTTGAATTAATACTGATCATTTTATTAATGAAAAAATTCGGTGTAGAATTGTTGATATAACATTTCTCTAAACCCTTGAATAAATAACTAAAGAATTTACCAAATTCATTAGATTTTAACTTCGTTGTGTTGTTATCCGACGAATTAGGAAACATTTCAATCGGAAGATCTTTGGTCAAGTATTGGAGAGCTATACTTGAGGCAAGAATCCTTTCAATAAACAAAGAGTCAATTTCTCTTTTATTGTTATTCATTTCTTTATGGGATAATGACATATTCATAAGATCAAATTCATGATGGATAGATTCATTGAACAAATCCAAAACATATCTTAGCCATTTATTTTTAAGTCTATAATGATGTTTAATAAATAAATTTTCTTCAGCAGACTTTATGGCCTTGAATAATTTTAGTATTTGAATGATAATCTTATGCGTTTTCGGATTATCGTTGGTTATATTTTTGAAATGCACACTAAGGTAGTCTATTAAATTGATAATTTCTACAGACACTAGAATCAAATTTTTTTTGGTTGGTTCATCATTTTTTTCTAAGATTGTCCTCAATATTATCACTACGTGTTCAATAAATGAGTACCAGTAGTCACTAATTTCACGTTCACTATTAAAGTTTGGCATTAGATCAAACTTTTTTCTTATATTTTCGAGTAATATACCATAAGAAAAAGGGTGTAATTCATGACTTAAGATATCTCTGGCATTTTCTCTGGTTAATAAATTGGAATCATTTATCCAAATGCACTGTTGGCTAACAAAATAATCAAACTTTTTCTTTAAGTCTTCAACGTTTTCAACCACATAAGAACTTTCATCGCTATTCTCTTGAAGAATAATACCAGAAGAAACAGCTATTACACCAGCTAATACCCGAAATTCATCAAATTGATCTTGAGTTAGTATCGCTTTATTTTGAGAAAGATAGTACCATCTATCGTAAATTATAAATGTCGATTCAACTAAAATTCTTGATGGCACTTTTATCTTTTTTATAATTGAGTCCAAAAAGAAGTGTTGAAAAGCTACACTGCTCATTAAAAGATGATTTGCTGAAGCAAGTGAACGAACAAAATCTGCTTGAACTTGAATCTCATTTTCTAGTCTGCCCATTACTTCGCTGTACAATACAACAAATTGATAAAAGTATTTATAGAGGTCTATTACAAGTTGCTGAATCTTTTGTTTTCTGCAGCAAAGTGACAAGAACAAAGCTTTACCAACTATGTCAGCAATGTCGATAATCTGGCTTCCAACAACTTTCGAAATATGATATCCACGTCCACTATCTTGCAACAGTTTTGTTAAATAATACTTAACGTTCATAAAGTCTAAGGTACTCTGAAGTAAAACTTCACGAGAATCTAGTGATAAACTTAAATTAGTCAAAATTTTCGACAACATAAAAACAATACCAGTTGACATAAAATATCCACTAACTATCAGTTGTACCGGTGAAGTTTCATTAATGTTCATTAAAAATTTCATGAAAATCATGACAAACAGTTTTGATGATTTCTTGATTGAGTCATTTGGATCAAAAAAACCATCCATGATAGTTTTGATGATGCCAATATTAGTATTCACAATGAAAGACAGGTCGAAAACTTCAATATTGTCAGGAATGAAAAAATAATAAATTTTCCTACTAAAAATAGCAATGGTTGTAGTTACTAAAGTTTCCAAATATTCTTCGTGATTATCTGGACTTTCATATGATGATGTTGATGAAACTGAAATAAGTGATTTACTTTTTGAAATTGGTCGACTATTTTTGGATTTTAGTTCTAATCGTGCATCACTAAAAGTTGAATTTGATTGCTGTTTAATCAAATCTTCATAACTCTCTATGTTAGTTGAATTTGTTAATGTTGAATCATAAGCATCATTAAAATAACCACGTTCCGTTAAATTGACTTTGTGCTCAGGTAAAATAAATCCAAATAGGTATTTTATATGTTTGTTATGCTTTTGAATGATGCTATTTAATATTTCATCGTCCATGATAGGTGAAGCTCTTACACTACTTATCAAAGAAAAAACTTTGCTTACAAAATCATGAATTTTTTGATCAGCTTCTTCTGATATTTTGTTTGTAAGTTTTGTATGGAAATATAATGCAAACCCCTCTGTATACGTAGATAGTACTTCTAAATCTTTTTCATGCAATGTATCATCGAGGCATAAATGAGATATGCATTGATTGGTATTCATTTGTAACAAAGATATAAAAAATTTCAGTTGGAGCCCTTTAAAAACTTTCGGGTATTTGTTCTTCACGTTAAGAAATCCTTTATTTGGTTTCCCATTCCAATCTCTCCCCACTTGTAAATTTAGCCCAAGCTCATTCGTTACTCTTTTACAAAATAAAGCAGAGGGAGACTCTTTGTTAATTGTTGAAATTGAAGAGGACAAAAAAAAAATGGATAATAGAAGATATAATGTGTCTAGAATCAAATTGTCTGATGCACTTGTTGAAGTATTCAAGTTTTTGATAAGAAAATTCAAAAACCTAACAGATTTTCTTTTAGGGGTGACTCTTTTAAAAGGTCTGATGCTATTGCCTATCGATTTTATTTTGTTCATTTTTATTGAAATAGATTCACTTTCGTTTTTATCACTTGCTGTTCCTAAAAAATTTGATTTTCTGTTGCTAATTTCGTTGGTTATTGGTGATTCATTTATTTCTGGAAATGACATAGTAGAGGCCTCTAACATGACATCATTTTGTAACAAAATCAAGGTACTCATCAAACTACAAATGGATAGACTACTAGAAACGAAGTTATTATCATAACCGAAAAGTCCTGTAAGTTTCGTATTGATAGTCTTACTGTTTGCATAGGAAGCATACTCTTTATGTCCTTTTTCTGACACGGCTAAATATTGATCAAGAATACTTTTATTCTTCGGAGGGGGAGTCGGTACAATTGATTTGTTGCAAACATATAAATCATTGTATGTTGTCAATAAAATATTGAAGTTCGAAACGTTTCTATAGGGATGTTGCACTTGATTTATATGATTTAAACTTGATGATCTATTTAATCCAATTGCGTGCGGTTTTTTTGCGTGTGGACTGTGCATTGAATAAATTTCAGTAGTCCTTGATTGAGGTTTTGTGAAGGATCCCAAATTTGAAGTTGAATCGGGATGAGAAAAGTTCAAACTCGACGATTTACTCATCGAAGCTGAAGATGCTGAAAGTGAGATATCTCTCATGGTATTTGGGGTTAGTAGTGACGTTACTTTGAAAGTGGAAAATAGATAATCAAATAAAGATTCAATAACTTGAGAATGATCATTTCTGTCAGATGATTTTTCTTCTTCGCATAGTTTGATAAATTTTATAAAGTTCTTTGGTTTTGATGCAATCCAAACTTGCAAGGTTATTGAAATATAAGATAAAAATATGGCATTAAATATCGATTTCCCTAATATTACTGTTAATTTTTTAACAATCTTTAGAAAATGTATTAGATCTTTTGCGGTAATAAATACACAGCCAAATAAGTCAAAAAACTTGACTAATTCTAAATCATCTCTTTTGGTACAGGATAATGGATTATCAATATTTGGTGGGTCAGTTTCAAAATAAGGTTGTAGTAATTTTTTATTTAAGTATACTGAGTATTCATTTGGATTCGAAGCAGCCAAATATGACTGTAAATGATTTATAGTAACATCTAACAAAATTGCATCTCTCCTTAACAAACAATTACTTTTCAAAACAGTTTGGTAAGTTGCCAATACCATGGATCTCAAATGTAATTGTTGATCAAACAAACTATCGGAAGCTGACTCTAAAGTGCTTATAGTGGTTGTATGAAATTTCAAAGTTTGACAAAGATTTAGTAATCTATGTACCAAATTATCTTTATTTGGTAATTTTTGTGGTCTTGTTGTGTGTAACTGATCTCTTGAAGAAGCATAGCCTACATTGATGTTTTTGAATATAGTATTATCTAACTGATTGATTTTTTCCTCACTTTCCTGTAATATTTTTTTATCATGATTGTCCCAGTTGTATTCAATTAAATCGTCTAACAATCTCATTAAAACCAAGATACTTTGAAATTGTTCGAAACTTATATCAGTAATTGAGTTCACATTTTGTAAAATATCTTTCTCAATACAATTCATTATGTGTAGCAAACAGTGCTGCAATCTATTTGTGGTCACTAGATTGAGTAAAATATCTCGAGCTCTTAGAAAAGCTTCAAATTCTTCAACTTGTGTATAAAATCTAAACTTCGACTTGACTGGTAAAAAACTATAAATCCTATCATTTATCATATTGTGTGAAAGTATATCACTCATTGACTTATTATTTTTGACCTCATCAGAAGGTGAGGCTGGCATGACTGTATAAAGCGATTGGTTGTGTGTATGTCTAATTTGGTATATTGTTGTTGATGTGTGTTTTCGATAAATTGAGCAAATTTTTTAATGTAGCAATGTGCTGTGTTGAATGGGTAATATATATATCTTACTTTGTTTTATCATACATGAGGCTCAAATAGTCATTACCTTTACTTACTATACACTATGAGACTAATATATGAACATATTGAAAACAAATTTTTACAGTCAAGCAAATAAAACATTTTTCAAAACATACATTATGAACACAGGGTCGAAATGTTCAACGGCATTGAAAATAAAAAAAAGAAAAAAGAAAAAGAAAAAGAAAAAGAAAAA
>JAKTPK010000141.1:89914-135634 GCA_030557565.1 Tetrapisispora arboricola | reverse complement strand
ATATATATATATATATATGTGTGTGTGTATTATTTACATGGATATATGGAGATAACCTCAGTGAGTCTCTAAGTCTATATATGGATGTGTAGGACATGTAAATATGTTATCGCTATGGCAATAGTATTGTGAAATTGTTCATACCGGGTTTATCAAAGAGCTTGATCTTTTTGTTGAATTTAGTGTCATAGATCGAGTTCTGAGATAATTTTTGAAATAACATGTAGCATATTTTCTTTGTATTCAAGTTTTTAATTATTCTATAACCTAATTGCTCCATTAATTTTTCAAACAGTTCTATGTTCATATACCTCGAATTGTTGAAGCATGGTAACGGTAAGACAATAAATATATAGCCGTTTTGCAATATGAACTCGTTAAATCGTAAACACATGCGTCCTCTATCGATTGGTGTGTTGACAAAATTCAATACTAATGAACACGAAATCAGATTGAATTTTTTGTCTTCATTGGTGGGTAATGGTCTCTCCATAAAATCTTGTTTCAAGATATTTTTATCATTGGAAACATTTTGAAGATCAATTCTTATTACATCTTTTACTATCTTACTTTTACTAATATAATTGTTTGAACTTAACGAACCAATTTCTAATACTTTTCCAATTGCATTGACATTTAACTCTTCTAACCATTTGAGTAAAATTTTTGATGAATCTCCACCACGGTTTGTTTCTTGTCC
This sequence comes from Tetrapisispora arboricola, assembly GCA_030557565.1. NCBI lineage: Eukaryota > Fungi > Ascomycota > Saccharomycetes > Saccharomycetales > Saccharomycetaceae > Tetrapisispora > Tetrapisispora arboricola. The sequence goes on along the minus strand of JAKTPK010000141.1, from coordinate 134,934 downwards.
CATTTTACTTGCTAACTGATAATTAGTTAATCCTCCTTTATTTATAATTTCGTTCATTATATATCCGAGCAACTCAACTTGTTCAATTCTATCGTTACTCAGTTTGATTTTCAGTAATTGTTTTTCAAAATCTTGTGTCTTTTTAGTATTCATATTACTATTCAAGTTTTGTTCATATATAGTTCTTTCCTTACTTTTGAGTTGTCTTTTGATTAGTTCCGAATTATGATCTTCATCATTATCTTTAATACCTTTTATACCTAATTTGCTAACAATGATCTTTCTTTTCGATATCAGCAAATGAAATCTACGAATAATTTTTCTAGTTTTACTTGGTTTTATCGTCTTAACTTTTTCAATCACAGATTTGCCAGTAATTGAGATTTTGTTTCTCGATAACATCCTATCAATTTGTCAACTTTTCAACTTATTTTGGGTTGCCTTTCTATGTTAATAACAACAACGTGTAAGATAAATCTTTCCAACTTATAATATAATATATTCCAAAGTTTTAAATACTATTTTTCTTAGGATTACTAGATATTTGAAATTTTTCACTTGACAATTATATGCGATGAGATGCGATGAGGTGCGATGAGATTGAATAAAAATTTTAAAAATTTTAAATGAAAGTTTTCATCATAGAGAAATATAAGAACAAGATTACATCAAGATTCATGTATGATGATTATGATTGACTGTATACAGGTATCTATAAAATCATCTATTTATTATAGTATCAAGCTTTTTTTTAGATTATAAAGCAAATTCGTTCCATTTAAAGTTCAGAAAGAACGTAAATAAGAAGATTGAACATTTTGTCCAACATGGCCATTAAGTTAGTGAAAAAGAGGTTGAGTAACTTAAATAAGTTGAAAAAAGTTGATAAAAACTCTAAAAAGACATCTTCAAAAAAGATTCCAAATGATAAAAGTGCTACCAAAAAAGTTAAAGTTGTGAAACCATCTGAACTGAACTGGAAGACAGTTTCAATCCCTGATACATTGGATGATTTTGGTGGCTTTTATGGTTTGGAAGAAATTGATGGCGTTGATGTAAAAGTTGTTAATGGTCAAGTGCAATTTATCACAAAAACAGACTCAAATATCAAAAAGAAATCTGACGAGGATAATGCTGATAAGGAAGATATTCAAATAGATGAAAATGAAGACGTCGATGATGTCGTTGAATTTAAAAATTTTGATGACATTAAAGAAGGTGAATTAAGCGCTGCATCAAGTGATGATGATAATGATTCCGAAGATGATGATCATAACTCTGAAGATGATGATCTCAAAGAGGATGAACATGTTGAAACTGAAAATCAAGCTCATAAAAACGTTGAAACAGATGATCAAGAGCACAAAAACGTTGAAACAGATGATCAAAAGTTGGATAATAATGAAGACGAAAACGATGATAAAAATGAAGAACTAAAAACCAATGTATTTAGTTTAGATGTTAAATTGAATGATAGTGTATCTTCTGTTGATTTACCAAAATGGACTGAAGCTGTAGGTGAGTTATCATTCACCACATTAAATGGTTTAGCATCTCTAGGTTTCACGAAACCAACTGAAATTCAAGAACAGGCCATTCCTCATGCTTTAAAAGGCGATGATATTATGGGGAAAGCATCAACTGGTTCAGGTAAAACATTAGCATATGGTATACCAATTTTAGAAAACTTAGTTACTTCATCTAAAACGGATACCAATAAACCTGTTGCTTTGATTTTCACTCCAACAAGAGAATTGGCTCAACAAGTCACTCAACATCTCAAAAAAATTGCAAGTGTTATTGTTGAGAAAAATCCATATTCAATTCTATCTTTAACAGGTGGTTTGTCTATTCAAAAACAACAACGTTTACTAAAATACGATGGCAGTGCTAGAATTGTTGTTGCTACACCAGGTAGATTTCTTGAATTACTGGAAAAGGACAATACACTAGTTCAAAGATTTTCTCAAATAGACACTTTAGTTTTAGATGAAGCCGATAGATTATTACAAGATGGCCACTTTGATGAATTTGAAAAAATTTTAAAGTACTTAGGGAATGCTAACAAAAAACTAGAAGGTAAAACCAAATGGCAAACAATGATTTTTTCAGCAACTTTTTCTGTCGATTTATTTGATAAATTAGCCTCTAGTAATTGGAAAAATAAGAAAAAAAGTGATAACGAATCTGAGATGGAACTTGTTTTGAAACACTTAATGAATAAAGTTCATTTCAGATCCAAACCAATTCTTATTGATACAAATCCTGAACAAAAAGTTAGTGAACAAGTTAAAGAGGCTTTGGTAGAATGTGCTCCGCTCGAGCGTGATTTGTACTCTTATTACTTCATCTCAATGTTCCCTGGTAAAACATTAATTTTTTGTAATGCCATAGACTCTGTTAAAAAATTGCATGCTTATTTGAGTTATTTGAATATTTCTACATTTCAACTACATTCTTCTATGACTCAAAAAAATCGTTTGAAGAATTTAGAGAAGTATCAAATACAATCTGAAAAAAATGATAAACTGGGTAAACCAACTGTGCTAATAGCGAGTGATGTTGCTGCGAGAGGGTTAGATATTCCGGATATTCAGCATGTCATTCATTATCATTTACCTCGTACAGCTGATGTTTATATTCATAGATCTGGTAGAACAGCTCGTGGTGGTAAAGAAGGTGTTTCTGTCATGATTTGTTCCCCAGAAGAGGCTAGTGGTCCGTTAAGAAAACTAAGAAAGATGCTAGCTAATAAAGCACAGCACTCTAAGAATCAATTTTTAAAAAAATGGCAAAATACAGTTTCGCTACTGCCTATTGATATAGATGTCTTAAATCAATTAAGAGAACGTAGTCAATACGCTAGTGAATTGGCAGATAATGAAATTGCTTCTACATCTTTAAGAAAAGATGATGTGTGGATGAAGAAAGCGGCTGATGATTTAGGTATTGATTTTGGTTCAGATGATGATATAGTAGATACTTTCTTGGCTAAAAACAAAACCAAAAAAGTGAATAAAACAATGGAAAAAGGCAAATTGAAGGTTACTAAAGCCAAGTTAACTAATTTATTGTCAAAACCTATTAGAAAAGACATGAGAAAGAAATATTTGACTGGTGGTCTAGTTAATTTAGCTGATAACTTGATCAAAAAAAGAGGTCATAAAAATATCATTGGTCATGATGAAGTAGATGCATTGGATACTGTTCAAAATAAAAGGAAAAAAAAATAAATTAGGTAAACTATATCATGTTCAATGAGTAGAAGGTAGAGGTTTGTGCATTTTAATTGTAAATTTTTAGAGAAATTTGTATATTGAACTCCAGAGACGTAAGCTTATTATAGTACATAATTATATATCGATCAATTAATACGAAAAATGCTTAGTTTATTATTACTAGTAATATTATTATTAAAATTTTATTTGTTTTTATTGCCTGAATACAATTATTTCATTTAAGACTAAATTTAAATAAAATCGAAATCAGAACCTTCATCAGAATTATAATATTCATCATCGGAATCTTCTTGTAATTGTTCAAAGTTAACTTTGTAACGTAATAAGGCACCGATACCACCAAAACCAGTAACGAATTGAGAACCTTCTGAAGATTTATCAGTGATAAATTCCAAAGTAGCACCATAATCTTTATAATGTTCTGCTAACCATTCAATTAATAAAATTTCATCGACAAGTTCCATTTCTTGGCCAGTGGCTTTATCGATTGCATAACTCTTATCTTCTTGCTCAGGTCTTACAAACTTAATGACCTCTTGATCTTCAGCATCTTTATAAGTGTATCTGATTATATCTAAGTTTTCAAAAACAATCAATCTGTCACAAGCACCTAAATCCAATGCTTTCAAAGTGTCATCTATACCATAACAAAACTTACCTGTATCTTGTGAAATTTCATCAAAATACTCTGTTAATAATTTCTTTTCTTGAACGAATTTGACATTTGCCAAAGTTTCGGCTGATAATTCAATTGCTTGATTGAAACCATTTTCACCACCATAGGAAATATCTACAATCTTAATAACTTTTTCTGCCAATCTTTGATCGAATAACTCTGATTTAGCCAAATCAGTCTTGAAATCGGCAGAACCTGCAAGAATCAAACCTTTAACAGCAACTTTATCATTGACGATGAAATTTTGAACAGCCACTTCAGCAACTTTTCTAACATAATTGTGTCTTTTTTCTTCTCTCAAACGAGCAAAACGAACAGCTGATTGACCACCTCTACCATGCTTTTTTGGTAAATCAACAGTGAATTTATGTAAAACAGTTCTAGTATTACCAGATAGAGAACCAAATAAAGTACCTTGACCATCCATGACAATAAACCCGAATTTGTCGTCCGCTTGTAATAACTCGGATAGAACTTCCGTATGAAATTTGTTATCACACAAATATAAAGAAGTATTAATAGGTTTATAAGGTTCGATATCAAAGGTTACTTTTTTTTCTTTACCTTCTTCAGTAATGATATCACCACAATAAAGAACCAACCCGTTTGGTGGTACCCTTGTGTATAATTTCAATTTTTGTTGGGTGGAAGTGATGGCAGACAAAACAGATAATCTATTCACTCTGGATTTGATATTCGAGGCAGTACCGTATTCATCTGTTAGCATTTTTTGAATCATTGAAATTTGACCCTTTGGAGGAATGACCAAAGAGATCATCGAGGTACCATTACCTCTTGCTTTTTCTAGCGATTGGATCAGTTTTTTGACTTTCCAAATCTCAATATTCTTTTCAGCTTCAGTGTCCATTGCGAATTGTGAGTTGACGTAACTAAGAGTATACCAAAAAAACGAGAGAAAAGTTTCTTAGCCTCTTGGGATGCGACGATTATGTTGGGTGAAAACTCGAGACTCGAGACTCGAGACTCGAAACTCCAAGGTATATATATATGTGTATATATATATATCTGGGTGTGTGAGTATAAATGGAAGCAAAACCTCTGTAACCAAGCTTACTGGAAGGTAAAACATCAATTACGCATGCTAGCACAACATAACAAGTTGAGAGCAAAAGACTAGTAACTGCAGTGTTAACAACAGATTGAGTATCGTTAATTACCAAAGCTCATCGCAACTCATAGTGGGTACTGAGCAGTGGAATTTTTTTTTCCATCCACCGCCGTTGGGCAGAAAAAAGAAACGAACGGAAAAAAAATTTTTGTTCGTGCAACGCGACGTGTCATGTGACCGCGAATTCGTATGCCGTGATTTGGCTGCGTCACAGCGCACGACGGCGGTTACCCGCAGCGCAGCGCAGTGGCTCGCAGTGGTTGATTTGATTTTCTGGGCAACGGACGATGGACGATGGACACAGAAGAGAACGACAACCACCAGAATTCAAACAACCGGAAAATGGCGATGGACAGGAACCGCCCATTATTTTTGTGTGTGTGCGGTGTGTGGACGTGGGGAAACCATTTTTAGTTGTCGTGGTGCCCCCCCCCCCCGCTCGCTCGCCCGCGTTTCGGTGTCCCAGCTTCCAGTAAGCGTTTAGTGGACGTCGGCGGGCCGGCCGCACACACGCAGCCGGGAGCTTCTAAATACAGGAATCCGGTCCACTTCGTTTTCCGGTTGTTTGGGCGCGCGCGTTGCGTTTCCTCGCCAGATCGGGATCGAGCGATCAAGATCGCACGCGGATTCCTCGCATTTCGATTGTTGTTTCTGTGTTTTCGCACGGAAAGCGCCGCAGCACCGCCCGAACCCAACGGCATGGAAGCCTCCCACTCGGGGTTCCACTAATTGCACGTCGGCCGTCCTCGCGACAATTTCGGAATTCTGATGCTGTGAGGTGGGTGATTGTGCAATGCTCAGTATGTTTTCAGTTGTTTCTGTTTGTTGTTATCTGTTGCTGGTGTTCATGGTAATAATCAACAGCTCCCACGCTCCACAACACAGGAGCAACCCGACAAAGAACAAATTTACAGCGCTTTGCACAATAATGCTGGCGTTCGCAGTACTGTTCATCTCGATGCAATGGACTATGTTACTGAGTTCGTGAAAATATTGCTCTCATGTTTGATGTTTGATGTTCGGTGTTCAATGTTTAAGGTTCATGCTCATGCTCATGCTCATGTCCATGTTCACGTTCATGTTCATGTTCACGTTCATGTCTACTATTGTGATTTTTATTCTCATTTTAAATGCTCGTTGTCTTTCTGTTGTGATTCTGCTTTTGTCTTGTTCTTCCAGTAACATGTCGAGATGATAAACATAATTACAAGCTGATTGAGCTTCATCGCTAACTCAATCAGACAGAGACAGAGACAGAGACAGAGACAGAGATCGAAAAGAAAAAAATTTTCTTGTTGTCTTTTTTTATTAGTTGTCTCTTCTCATTTCAGAATTTAATTCAATATATAAACTCATCACATTTCAATCCAATCAATCAATCAATCAATCACATTCCCTTTATTTTTCGCTAATCCTTCTTTTAATTCTAATTATCATTTTAAATCTCTTGTTCTCTTGGTTCTCTTTCTCTCTTCTTCCCTCATAACAAACCAGTAAGAATAATTATTTCTACAAACACTTAATACAAATTCTCATTTTCCAGAAATGTCAATGAATGCTGATATCCCAAAGACCCAAAAGGGTGTTATTTTCTACGAAAACAACGGTCCATTGGAATACAAAGACTTACCAGTCCCAACCCCAAAGCCAAATGAATTGTTAATTCACGTCTTATACTCCGGTGTCTGTCACACCGATTTACACGCTTGGCACGGTGACTGGCCATTGCCAGTTAAGTTACCATTAGTCGGTGGTCACGAAGGTGCCGGTGTTGTTGTCGGTATGGGTTCTTCCGTTAAGGGTTGGAAATTAGGTGACTACGCCGGTATCAAATGGTTAAACGGTTCTTGTATGTCCTGTGAAGAATGTGAATTATCCAACGAATCCAACTGTCCAGAAGCTGATTTATCCGGTTACACTCACGATGGTTCTTTCCAACAATACGCCACCGCTGATGCCGTTCAAGCCGCTAAGATCCCAGCTGGTGCTGACTTAAAGAACATCGCTCCAATCTTATGTGCCGGTGTTACCGTCTACAAGGCTATCAAGTCCGCTAACTTAAAGGCTGGTGACTGGTTAGCTATCTCCGGTGCTTGTGGTGGTCTAGGTTCTCTAGCCGTCCAATACGGTAAGGCTATGGGTTTCAGAGTCTTAGGTATCGATGGTGGTGCCGAAAAGGAAGAATTATTCAAGAAGTTAGGTGGTGAATATTTCATCGACTTCACCAAGTGTAAGGACATCCCAGCTGAAGTCATCAAGGCTACCAACGGTGGGGCTCACGGTGTCATTAACGTTTCCGTTTCTGAAGCCGCCATTGAAGCTTCTACCAAGTTCGTCAGATCTAATGGTACTGTCGTCTTAGTCGGTTTACCAGCCGGTGCTCAATGTAAGTCCGAAGTTTTCGACCAAGTCGTCAAGTCTTACAAGATTGTCGGTTCTTACGTCGGTAACAGAGCTGACACCAGAGAAGCTATTGACTTCTTCATTAGAGGTTTAGTTAGATCTCCAATCAAGGTTGTTGGTTTATCTAAGTTAGCTGACGTTTTCAAGGACATGGAAGCCGGTAAGATTGTCGGTAGAGTTGTCGTTGACACTTCTTGTTAAACAGTTTTTGAAAAAAATAATTTCGTTTCGTTTTCGAATCTTTTAAAATATTGAAACCCTCTGTCATCTCATCGAGTTTGTCAAGGTATCAAGTTTCATTATTTTTTTTAATTACTTATTAGCTGTCAAAAAATACAATTGTAATTTAATGATCAGTACGTTAAATTTTAATGAACAACCTTATATAGAAAATTTTATAGCAAATTTTTAACAGAATAAATGACTTTTGCTTTTAATTATTCATTTCTCATCATCACATCTCTAAATATTCACTATATTCACTATATTTCACGTAAATTCAACGTCCAACTAGTCTTGTTGTTGCATTACATCGTAACGTTACCCTACGTGTTTGTTCCCACATATTCATTTCAATTCGTATTCTACAAATTAGAAAGTTCAGAGCATTAACTAAATATATCTCTGTCTATCTCTTTACATAAATTATTGACATTTGAACTTGATATTGAACTGATATAACTGTATGTTTAGGTTTCATGTTGTTATATTATTCATTCGATTGTTTCCTTTTCCAATGAATATATAGTGTCTCCGTATTGTCTTTGTTGAGGAGAACTAGAGGGAAAAAAAATTGATTTAAAGAAATAATTGAAAGAAAAGATTGCTAAATTTCAGGACCTTTTTCTTTGACGATGCTCAATTCAAGTTTTAAGCTTAATGTTAAACATCTCTTTACAACTGCAATAAGGTGTCCCAATTTCAATACTACCCCAATAAGAAGTTTATCCGTGTCAAAGATTATTGCTGATAAATTTGGGCGTTCAGATATACAAGCAACTAGAATTATTCCCAAATTGCCAACTTTTTATTCAGCTAATCCTCACCATGAGAATTGTATGAATAGATTAGAACAACTGTTGAATAAGTATGTTAAGTATCCAACTCAATCTTCTTTGGTTAATGGTTTAGACAAACCTTCTTGGTTGTCTTTTGATGATTATTCTTTAATTGGTGGTGGTTCGAGATTGAGACCAATCCATTACAGGCAATTGATTAATGTCTTGAATCGTTTATACCATATTGATCAACAATTGACGAATGATGAAATCAGAAATGAATTGAACAATTATTTCAAGAAATCAAGTATGTTATCGACTGAAAAAAAAAGGAAAGAGTTAGATGAATTTGGCAGAGCAATTGCAGTTGGTAAAAGAAAATCTTCTGTTGCTAAAATTTTTTTAGTGAGAGGTGAAGGTAAATTTTTAGTTAATAATAGACAATTAAATGATTATTTCCCATTATTGAAGGATAGATTATCTATATTATTGCCATTGTCAACTACCGACTCATCTGGAAATTACAATGTCTTTGCCACAACATCAGGTGGTGGCCCGACTGGTCAAGCTGATGCCATTTCTCATGCTATTGCAAAGGCTTTAATAATTTTCAATCCCCTTCTGAAACCAAGATTACGTAAAGCAGGATTGATGACAAGGGATTACAGGCATGTAGAAAGAAAGAAGCCTGGTAAAAAGAAGGCCAGAAAAATGCCAACATGGGTTAAAAGATAATCAAGACAAGACGATTTTGTTAATTATTATTCTACAAAAAAATTTAACGAAATCAATTTCCATTTCAATGATTTTTAGAAACATTCATGTGCATTTTTTCGAATATTATTCACATCAAAAAATAATACATATTCTTCTTCCTTGTATCTCACATACAAGTAACGTGAAATTAAATTCATCAGAATTGAAATAATAACATAAATGACTTTGCTTCACTATAATTAAATTGTTTTACCATTACAACTACAATAGGTTTAAATCTGTAAGTTTTTATAAAATGTAGTCGGACTTTCAGCAGTCACACACCCATATATACATACACAAACACATGTAAATAAAATACAACCAACATATATATCTAAAACCCTCCATTTCCCCTATGAGTGAATCTTAATTCGAATTTGAAATATTATTTCTGTTAAGGATCAAGGACTCTTGTAAATCAGGTAATTTCCTTAATAATAACATTATATCATCAATTGTTACAACGTCTCTATTTGCATGTTTCGCAAATAATTCTAAATCTTTCCCAACTTCAACTAATTGAATATAGCACAACTCAACTAATGCATTGATAAACTTTGGTGAAACGCTGGTATCGAACGGTGTTTCATCTTTCACTTGTTTCTCGATACAGTACCAAAGTTTACCTTTCAGTTGTGCTATTAGCCTTTCTTTATCTTTATTTTTCTCTGAATCAAAATTCATGATATTTTAATAAGTTTTATGTTTCTATCCAAACTTCAAATAAACAAACAAATAAAAGCAATAGCTATAAATAGTCTAGTTCAATTCGATTACAGTAAGCTTCTTCTTATAAACTTGATTTTGTATCAAATCAAAAAACATCAATCTCATCGTTCCTTTTGCTTTTATAGTGATCCTATTTTCGTATCTCATTAATTTTTCACCATAGTCATTCTTAGAAATTTAAGCAAAGGTTTTGGATTTTTAAGAGCAAAAACGGTTATGTTGATCCATATAATACATCTATAAGCAAACAATTTTACTTTATATTTCAAATAATAGTTGTTGGTGCAACTAATTAACAGACTGGAGTTGCTAAGTAGACGTTTCAGTTGTGAGTCCAGGGTACCTTGAAATAACATACATTGAATTAATTCCAATTGCAACTGAATTAGCAATTTAAATGCAAGTTTGACTTCAATATATTGAATTTGAGTTTTATAATTTGAAATTTAGGGTATAAATAAAGAGAAAATTTGATTTTGATTTGACTGTTTTACCAATATTCTTTTGATTCATTAGAAAACCATTTCTATTGTAACTTTGTTTGCTGATTGTGAAATTGGGAATATTGATCTTCGCATATTCATTTTAAATTCTGGTTCAAGTGACAAATCAAAGAAACATTGGTTATTGTTTCAGAAAGAAGGAAACAATAGCATAAGAAATCAACGGTTGAATAAGATTACGCAATTTTATTAACTTGAAGATGCCCGATCAATTTACTGTTAGTTATGGTCTTCCATTACCTCAAGCAAAAAATCAACAACATGAAACACATATTCTACCAATAACCAAAATATTACAATGTGAAAGTCACGATGATTTTTCTGGTAATGAAAGATTGCAAAGCTTTTTAACTTGTGGTAGAGACGGGTCGATAATAAAGTATGTTTACTCTAGCCAATTTGATTTGATTGAGACAAGAAAAATGCAAACCCATAGTGATTGGGTCACTGATATAATTGATATTGGAAATAATCATTATATAACTGTGAGTCATGATTTCTCGATAGTGTTACACTCGATAAATGATAAACTAGGTACTTGGGATACAAAAATCATTGGTGATCATGATGACTATATTAAATGTATAGTGTTAGTACCAAGTTTTAACCGCAGCAATGAAACGGGGGAAGTGGTAAACTTTGCAACTGCTGGTTTAGATAGAGTAGTTAAAGTTTGGTCGCTGAACAAAGATACTTTAGATTGTTCACTTTTGAATACTTTTGATAATTCTCAAACTAATGGAACTGGTTCTATTTACACTATAACAGCCATTGATAACCCTTTCGTACCAATCGATTTAATTTCAGGTGATAATAATGGTAACATTATACTATATTCCTGTAAAGATGGAATAGAGATTGCTCGTATAGGTCAAGCTCACAAGCAAAATATAAAAACTTTGAAAAGTTTGAATAACTCTACAAAACTAATTTCAACCAGTTCAGATGGAAAAATTGCAACTTGGGAAATTGGTTATTCTAATGAAGATAACAAGCTACCAATAAAAAAATTATATGAATGGGATTGGTCATCGGCACCGGCATGGTGCATATACGGTGATTTTGTCAATGAGCTATATATTGGTGATGCTAAAGCAAATATTTTTAAGGTAAATTTTCAGGACAGTCAATCTAGTAATTCAGTTATGGTATTTGATGGTTCACGTTACTTGAATAAATATGAGAACAATTCGTCAAGGTCCAATTTTGGGCTGTTGGATATAATGAGAATACGAGGCACAAATAATTTCTTCTTCTCCTTCTCTCAAAATTCTAACTTGATGCAACTTGATTTAAGTTCCCAAAATCTAACTTTACTTGAAGGTGGTGTCGCATTAACTAGATCATCTTTACTAACAAATAGAAGACACGTAATTACAGAAAATACAAGAGGTGAGATTCAAACTTGGGATATTTTATCATGTACCCTCTTAAATACTTTTGATGAAACTGAAGGTGATTTCAACGATGTAGTTTATAAATACACTACTAAAGAAGTTCTTCCTTATTGGTGTACTGTATCCGTTAAAGTTGGTCTTCTTTTTGTAAAATTAAACAATCGTTTGCTCAGCACGGAAGTGTATGGTTCCGCACTAAAATCTTATGAATTATTGAATGATGTAGTTATCAATCCGGATCAACGTTACAACTTAGGGAAAATTGTTATAAATTCGCTGTTCAATGAATTTCTAAGTTATGAAGCTGAAAAAGATAAACTAATAAGAACGAAAATGAGCAGTAGAAAGAAAGATTCTTTTTTCAATTCTCAAAAAGAAGGAAACTTGAGTTCGACATCATTAGACACAGGGGAATCAAATTCAACTGAGAAAAAGAAAAAAGAAAAGAAGAAAAAATCACGTATCATGAACTTCAAAATAGGATCTCCTAATTCACAATCCAATGCTGTTTCTTCCTCTGTTGGACTACAACTAGCGAATAATGACACTTATGGGGAGAAAACCTCCAATGTCATTAACGATTTTCAAAATAACTTATACATTGACTCAGATTCATCGAATTCGAGAAATATTGGTGGAACACAAATAAATGAAAAGTCAGCAACTGGTGGTTCCAACTCCAAAATTCAAGAATCTAGGACAATAAGCATCAGTTCGGGTTCGTATTTGAATAGAACATTGAAAAAATTTGGTACAAGGCCTGCTTCTGCTGTCCCAGCTTCAGAGAATAGTAACGATGTAAGATCTGCAGATTCATCACACGATGAGACTGTTATTACAGTAGCTGAGAACTCAAATATGTTGCAAAGACCCGCTTCCGCACTCCCTTACGTTTCTTCATCTCAGTCGCAAGCATTGGAATCAAATAGTCCAGAATTCACTGAAACATCAAGAAGCCATTCACCGCTCGTTGGTCAATTTTTGAAAGCAAAACATGTTGCAGAATGTGAATGTACCAATGATAACACAGTGCCAACAGCCCCTCGCTCACGGAAATTTTTAGTCGATCTATTGAAAGATTTTGAAGATTCTTATAGATACCAATTGCATTTTAATACATCTTCATTGAAGATATTGAGTAAAAAACTTTTAGAATCCAGAATATCGAAAGCTGCAGATTTGCCGTTATTGAAGATTAGGTTAGGGATCATTTTAGTAATACATAAATGGGTCCCAGATTCATGTGGTGGAACTGTTCTTTTCTCTACTGTTCTACCGGGAGTCAATCATAAATTCAATACCTATCATGAAATTAATGATATGACCGTATTAATGGAAGGAGACGATTTTGATACTGAGAATTACGAGAATGAAAAACTGGGGAAATTTGATTTTATTGATTATGAATACGGATATGGTATAAACAGACGTCAATTATTTGAACAATTAGAAGAAAATATACCATATTGGTTCGCGAAAATGTTATTTGAAAATAATAATGATACACAATCGTCACAACCTAGAATTAATTTCACCATCTTACTTTGGTCTGAAACTAATTCCAATTCAACTATTAGTAACATTAACAATACAAATAACAATGAAAATAATGATTCTGTTAACAATAATTCGCAAACGACTAAATCAGCATATCAAAGATTGAAATTTTCAAGGAACAAATCCACTGACTCGCTACTGACTGCAACAGCTTTGCCAAAAATTTCTGAATATAACACAAAACTGTCAGCTTTTGGTATGGTACGTATGAAGAAGATAAAGCAATTTATAATCGAGAGATTCGATGGTAAAACACCTGAGATGAAGGCAAAAGTAGATCCAAGTAAATGGTTAGAAATCCTGTGTAAGGGACAAGTTTTGGACGACGATATGACTTTAAATTCCGTCAAGACACTTTATTGGAAATCTCAAAATGGTATGGTTTTGGAATATAGAAGAAAGATGACGAACGCTTGATTTAAAACCAATCCAGTGCCCCCAGATAGTTGAATAGGAACATAACCGTAACCAAAAAAAATAAAACAATCGATACAAGACACACATGCACATATTTCAACACAAAACATATACATAGATAAGAATATAAAACTATACAGAAATACTTACCAACCAAAAATGATGAAATAGAATGAGCTGAGAGTAATGGAATTTATCTTGCAGGTGCTCTGATATACCAGTCCTCGTGAGTGACTGAGTTGGACTGTAACCAGCTAATAAAAGTTCTTGAGGCAGACGAACCAAAGAATCATAACTGACACTAGCTCTGGCACTGGTACCAGAGCTTATCTTCATTACCAGAGGTTGCTGCATATTTGGTATCTCGTATCTAGTCACTTTTCACGATGTATAAAATTTTTTGCATCGCAGCGGAAAAAAACTGAAATAAAATTTGATGAGCTCTGAACAAACATTAAAATGTGAAATTGAACATATATTTTTGGCTGAATTTATGAATTGATAACTGTTTCTGATGGTTATCAGTGGTGACATTGTTAGGTCAGGAGATATCCACGCTATCTAAGGACTATATAAGCATCAACTTATTCAAAACTCTGGTTTTTGTTGTTGGAAATTCGTAGATCTAGGTATATACCACCCTCCACATTTTTAAGATATAGAAAAGTGATATCTTTTAGTTCGTATAAATCAAGGATTATATTGGTTTAGAATATCGAATTATTATTATTTTTATCATATTAATATTTCATTTGCATTTGGTTATACTGCCATAGATATTTTTTGTCCCAATTCTGTTTTATATTTTATTTGTGTGTTTTTGTTTTCATTTTCGAATTAGTTAAATTATAATGGATAAAGATAGTGAAAGAAGTGTTTCTTCTTTATGGAGAACTTTCAGAACCGTTAAAGAAATGGTTAGAGATAGAGGCTATTTCATTTCTCAAGATGAAATTGATCTGTCTTTGGAAGACTTCAGAGCTAAATACTGTGACTATATGGGTAAACCACAACGTAAAATGATGTCATTTCAAGCTAATCCAACTGAAGAATCTTTAGAAAAGTTTCCAAGCACTGGATCTTTATGGGTTGAATTTTGTGATGAACCATCAGTAGGTGTCAAAACAATGAAAAATTTTGTCATACATATTCAAGAAAAAAACTATCAAACAGGTATATTTGTTTATCAAACCAATGTCACACCAAGTGCTATGAAATTGGTGCCATCTATTCCTCCAGCCACTATTGAAACATTCCATGAAGCTTCTTTAGTTGTTAACATTACACATCATGAATTGGTCCCAAAACATATAAGATTGAGTGAAGAAGAAAAAGTAGATTTATTGAAAAGATACAGATTGAAAGAATCACAATTGCCAAGAATTCAAAGAGCTGACCCAGTAGCATTATATTTAGGTTTGAAAAGAGGTGAAGTTGTAAAGATTATTAGAAAGAGTGAAACATCTGGGCGTTACGCAAGTTACAGAATCTGTATGTGAATATTTCAAAGATATTTTTCAATTGAAACATTATCAAAAACTTTAATTTATTGCTATTAGAAGTTTTATATCAAACTTCTAAACAATAAATGGAATAAAAATATATTAAAATTACAAAAAAATTAGTATAATAAAAAAAAATATAACCAAACTCCAAGAATATATAATTGAATTATTCTTCTCAAGATAAATGAAATAATTAACGTCATTTGTACAATATCTCACTATATTATCTTGTAAATGTCTGATTTCACATTTATAAAGTCAATATATAAGAATAAAAATATATAGATTTCTAACCTATAATAAAATACTATTGTCATCATTAATCTTAAAATCTTTCTAAAATTTAAATATGGATATTTTATGTATGTATTTTGTCGAAGTGATATGTTTATATGCAAATGTTAAATGGGTAACGAATATTCATTTTCTTCCTCAATTTGATTATTAGAATTGTTTGGTTTTTCAGAATCATTGAATTTGATATTCAAAAGTCGTTTAGTTTTGTATTTATCTTTTTGATTAGTTTTAAGTTTGGTGTCATTTTGTTTTGTAGACCCAAAGTTTGGCGCTTCAGAAAGCTCAATTTTGTCATCAATGTTGACATTTTCATTACTCAATTTTTTCAATTCATATTCTTCTAATTCCTGTTGCTTCTGAATCAAATATGCTCTTCTCTTCTGCTTCCTTTCAGTATGCCTGGTAGTCCAATTTTTTCTTTCCATTTCAGGATTAACTTCATCATTATCATCCAGTGCTAATATTTTCATTAACATATCTTTATCAGTGCTATAATTTGAACCAATAATTGCTTTATTTGCATCACTCTTTATCGATTCCTTTTGTATATGTTCAACTCTTTTCATAGTATTTGAGTACCTCGATACAGAAATGGAACTTTCTTCTCTCTCATCTACTTTTTTTCTTTCATTTATATTTTTTGTTTTCAAGGTAGGCCTAAAAAATTCTATATTATCATCGCTTTCGCTACCGCTACTACTTTCACTATCACTTGCATTATCACTAGCATCATCGCTGGCGTCTCTATCTCCACTCTTTTCTTCACTCTTATTGGCACCACTACTTATGTCATCAATCTCCTTTTCATGGGATTGTTCAGTGCTTTCCAAAGCTCTAACACCTGCGACCCTTATACCATTAGTATTACTCTCATACTTTTCATCTGATCTTTTCATTCCGTCATTTGCACCTTCTCTACTGTTTATATCGTTTCTATCTTTTGAATCAATTGTTTTATTGTCTCTATCATCATCAGAACTTGATTCACTTTCCGATGAGCTCTCAACATATTTCCTCTTGACGTGTCTTATTGCCATTCTGAGATAATTAACAATTGAAAAAAACCGTTACTAGCTAAAATATCTCACTTATTGATAATTTAACCAATTTCATCAGATTTCGATTAGATATCATCCCGATTATCCACTGAATCATTACTTTATATTGTTTATACTTACATATCTACAAAATTTCAACTTTCTAAATATCATTAAATTTCAATATTTAAGGCGAGCTAAATTTAAGACACATCATGAAACTTTTTTCATTACTAATAAGACAATTTATATTATAATTCATTACAATTTGCAAAGACCCATTATACTTGCTTGAAATTGACCACTCATTCAAAATCAAAATAAAACATTTTTACTGTTAATCATTTTTTCAAGAAATCCAGTAAAGTAAATATATTAAACAAGTTGTTAACGATGAAACTTCTTTATTTGCATTCAATTGTCATTTCCCTAATTTCGTTGATAAATGCAACTGCCGCAATAAGCAGCAACCATGAGACTGTTCTATCATTAGATCAATTTTATGATACCGTTAATAATAATTCTACTTTTACAGTAGTCAAATATTTTACAACATGGTGTTCTCACTGTAAGAAATTAGCACCAGTGATCAATCAACTAGCAGAAGTTTATTTAAATGATGAAAAAGCACCAGACGTCAAATTTTTAGATGTCGATTGTGATATGTTTGGTAGTACGTTATGTGCCAAATTACCTGGTTATCCTGTAGTTCAAGTTATCAAACCAGCGAGAGAAGAAATATCGTTAAAAACTTCTGAGGTTAATGAATATGAAAATAGGTCTATTTTCAAAAAAATTCTGAATTTTATTACTTCAAGATTTGATAACCCAAAATGGAGTTTAGATGAAGAGAGGGTTGTTGAATTCAAAGGAAGAAGGGATTTGGATACTATAAAGAATTTTGTTGATCAAGTCATTGTTAAACAAAATCAAGAAAATTTGATTTATAGCATTTTGAACAATGAAGATTACAAATGCGAAGGTAGGTATTTCAAGTTATGTAAAGAAGGAAAGAAATATTTCAAAGAAAAGTTACAAGATTTGACCTCTCATGAAGGTATTGCCATAGAAAGAAAAAAATTAGAAAATATTTACAGAAACAATATTGAATCTCTTGATAAAAAAGGTGAAGAAGAATTTAAGGAAATATCCAAGGCCTTGGAAAAAATTTTGTTCAAAATAACAATGCTAAATATTTATGAAGATTCTATAGTTGTTGATGAACCAATTAATAATGAGGACTTTGCTGATATAATTCATCATGATGAATTTTAGTTATCCATTTGGGGAGTGATATATACATATGTGTGTATTACGTTATTTCTTTCTCTAATTTCTTAGGTCACAGACAAAGGCACGAATTTCTTATTCATTCTGATATCATTATATGTACTAGGAGTTTGCAATTGGGAATAAGGCCCATTCATTAGATCGTGATTAAGCTTCATATGAGGATGTTTGGATTTACTAAAATGATGTATTGATTAGTTTAAACCTCAAGTCAAAGTTGTTTCTGTTGAAAATGGATGACTAATTTTTATTTATCTAGATTCTTATAATTGCTAATAATAATCGATAGAAATACTTTTCTTTGTTGTTTTGTAACTGTTAAATTGGGTTTAATTTATTTGGTGAATCTCAGCTGATCACAAAATTATCGTATTTAGATTATCCTATGTATTTTTGAACTCTCAGAGTTGTTTGATTGTTATCATTACAAACATAGAGTTTCTTTTCATCATCAAAGTATTATATTCGAAATTTATATTTTGTAGTCTATTTTTATATTTTCCTTCGACTAATGTGGCCTTACCAAAACTCAATATTTCTCTCCTAAACATAAATATTCTAAAGTACCGCAACTAAATTTATATAGTAAAATTCAATAATGAAACATAAAACACAAAGCTGATTGTATTAAAAGGTTGTAAAAGTCATTAAAATTTATAAATTCATTATATTGTTATATATATATATTAAGTTATTTAAAAAAATTAGCAGAGTTTTGAAGAACTGACTTGAAACGTGATAAGAATATGAAGATGCTCATGTCAAATTATTCACGATTAAGAGAATCTGTAAACGATCTTAGAACCATACGTTTCTCCCTTGGATAGAGTAACTGATTTCTTCCATGGTTCTTGGTTAATGGCATCAACATATCTACCAGGTTCAACAGCAAATCCTTGTCTTGGAGTATATCCAGCAGATAAGAAATCACCAGTGTAGATTTGGAAAGATGGTTCCGTAGTTAATACTTCCAATGTAATGTTTGACTCTGGGTGATGAGCCTTAACAACAGTCTTTAATTCACGAGTGGTTGAATCAAGTTGTGCGTATTTCTCATTTTCATCAACAACAAAGGAGTAATCATACTTTGGTTCATTTTCCTCCAAAATAGTTGGTTTTTCATTTAAT
Source organism: Tetrapisispora arboricola (assembly GCA_030557565.1). Taxonomy (NCBI): domain Eukaryota; kingdom Fungi; phylum Ascomycota; class Saccharomycetes; order Saccharomycetales; family Saccharomycetaceae; genus Tetrapisispora; species Tetrapisispora arboricola. Next base: position 115,870 of record JAKTPK010000141.1, on the reverse strand, counting down.
TTAGCAATTTCTCTACTGATGATTTTACCAGTTGGTATCATATGTTCATCGACATCAACAGACTTATTGTTGATAGCTTGGATTTCAGTTCCGGTAAAAGTATCTTTGTTAACTTTATTCAAATTGAAATAAGTATGATTGGTCATATTAATTGGAGTTGATTCACCACCAAATATTTGAGCTTTATATTCTATTTCTAAAGATTTTTCAGCGACATTCAAAGTGTACATGACAATGACAGATAAATCACCTGGGAATTCTGAGTTTGCAGAAGGATCAATCAATAGAAATTCAGCTGTAAAAATGTCTTTGGATGGATTTTTAACTAATGGACCTAAAAATTTCTTTGTATGGAAAGTGCTAATAGAAGAGTGGTTTGCATTTGGACCATTATTAATGGTTAATTGATAGTCTTTACCATCTACATTAAACTTACCATTTTTAATTCTATTAGCGTATCTACCAATAGTAGCACCAATATATGCAGAATCTTTAGCTAGATAACCTTCTTCATTATCATAACCTAAAACAACAGATTGACCATCAACTTTCAAATCCACTAAAGTAGCACCAATGTTTGCAATGGTAGCTTGAAACTTGGTACCATTACCGATGGTAACAAATCTATGATCAAAATCATTTTCTTTACCAGCAAAAGCATCAACAATACCTTTCAATTGGTAACCAAAGGGGTTTTCTGTTGTCCATTTCCATAAATCTTTGCATGCAATAGCCACGTCCAATTGTGTTTTCCATTGCAATTCTTCAGTGGCTCTATCTGGTTTAGCAGTTAAATTAATAACATCACCAGCTCTTCTACCAACAATTTCATATGGAATATCATCACCACAAGCTTCACAAAAAGCTTTGTAAACTTCTAAAACTGTGGAACCAGTACCGGAACCCAAGTTCCATTCTCTACAAATACCTTCTTCATTTTTCTTTTCCAAGTATTTCAAAGCAGCGATATGACCTTTAGCTAAATCAACAACGTGAATGTAATCTCTGATTGGGGTACCATCTCTAGTTTCATAATCATTACCAAAGACATTCAATTTTTCTCTTCTACCAACAGCAACTTGAGCCATGTAAGGTAATAAATTATTTGGAATGCCTAGAGGATCTTCACCAATTAAACCAGATGGATGAGCACCAATTGGATTGAAATATCTTAGAATTGCAAACTTCCAAAACTCATTATTAGAATTGTATAAATCATTTAGAATCTTTTCAATGGTATATTTGGTATTACCATATGGATTGGTTGGACCTAATGGACATTCTTCTGGAATTGGAATCATGTTTGGAAATCTTGTTGCATCACCATAAACTGTTGCTGATGACGAAAAGACTAAAGATTTAACATTATGAATTTCCATTAATTCCAATAAATTCAAAGTACCTAAAATGTTATTGTGGTAATATTTTAATGGAATTTTAGTTGATTCACCAACAGCTTTCAAACCAGCAAAATGAATTACTGAATCAATTTTATTTTCCTTAAAAATTGTCTCTAAATTTTCCCTATCACATAAATCTGTGTGATAAAATTTAATATCTCTTTTCACTAAAATTTTCAATCTTGCAATAGATTCATATGATGAATTGTCTAAATTATCAACAACAATACAATCGTAACCATTTTCAATCAATTCAGCAACTGTATGAGATCCAATGTAACCAGCACCACCAGTGACTAAAACTGTTTTTCTTCCAGAATCATTCATTGCAAATATTTTTGTTTTATTTATTTTTTTGTTAGATTTTTTTCTTAGTTTATTTATTCCTTAGTTGGCCAAGTATATAAGATGGGAGAAAATAAAATTCTAACAAATATTTAATATCAACGAGGTTTATATATCAATTCACAATATCGACAAAACATCAAGAAAAAAAGTTGCTAGCAACAAAAACAAGAATTATTAGAATAGAAACAATGCAGCCTGCATGTGTTATTGTTGCACTCAAAAGATAAAGATAACAGATTCATGCATAATAAGTTCATTCAGAATCCTTAATCGAAGTCATCTATGGTGATGAGCTTTGCATTTAAAGGCATCGGTTCACGCAGAACCGTGATTTCGAATATTTCGAATATTTCCTTAACTATGTGGAAACACCTCTTAAGTATGTGGGAACTCACAAAAAGTAAAGAATAAAGGAACATGGATCACGTCTCGGATGACTGTCGACCGGACACTTCCAGGAAAAGAGACAGGGACTTCCACGGGTGACTGTCCTCCGAACCCCAAGTCCGGGCAAATCAACAGCACACCAGCAACAACAACTGGCATCAACAACTCAACATCGTTTCGAAGGAACCGTCCGTCTCATATAACAACGACATTCTGTCAACTCGTCACCCTCAGTCAAACGGTATACAACGTTAGGAATCAAAGTCGATCAGAAGCTTCAGCGTTTTCAAAGCACTTGGATTAAGTTAGGAGGAGTTGATGGTGCTCGGGATCTGTCGATACTGGACCAGCAGCATCAATATATGTATGCAAACATCTTTGCTATGATGGCTACAACGGATGTATATTAAGCTCTTGTTATGCGCTTCCCTTCCCTTCCCTCCCCCACGCCAACACAAAAGGTAATGCTTGATCTTGGAGCTAATGACTAAGATTCATACATTTTGGATTCCGGAACATTCAAATTAAGTGAACCTTAAGTTATAACCAGTTGTGTACAGGGAACAGTGACGGATCTTACATGTTTGATTACTATTCATTGTTCAATTGATCTTTACTTTTTACGTTTTTTTGTTTGTGCGGGCGCTTCTTTAGATTTTTTCATAGATTGTAGTATTTCGTTTTGAAATATTCATAGTGCCTTATATAAAGATCACAATAATATTATATTGACTTGAAGAGTCTCGAGTGCAAGCCACGTAAGCTAAGCTTATTCATAACAAACGCATAACCAGATACTATCAATCTAACTCAGTGCAATTAATCAATCCAATTCATAAAATGAATGCTCTTCCTGTTTACAATTTAGGTGATAATGAAATTAAAAGTATCAATTCGAAATGTTTAGAAGTGATTATTAAATTTCAAGAGAAATTTAACTATTATCCCAACTTCATCGTTTCTTCTCCTGGTAGGGTTAATATCATTGGTGAACATATCGATTATGAAGAGTTTTCTGTTTTGCCAATGGCAATTAATAAACAAATTTTATGTGCTGTAAGGGTATTGAAAAATAATACTTCGATTACATTATATAACTATGACAATCAAAAGTTTGCTGAAAGGAAATTTGAATTACCATTGAATGGTGAATTGATTACAATTGATCCATCTGTTTCAGATTGGTCAAACTATTTCAAATGTGGTTTATTAGTGGCACAGAAATTTTTGAAAAAAAAATTTCCACAGAAATTTAATAAGAAAGTATTGAATGGTTTACAAATTTATATCAAAGGTGATATACCAATTGAAAGTGGATTATCATCAAGTGCTGCAATTTGTGTTGCTGTTACAACTTTGATTATAAGAAGTAATCTTGGATCAAATTACAAAATCAATAAGAATGAATTGATCGAGATTACACAGGGTGCCGAACACTATATTGGTGTTAGTTCAGGTTCAATGGATCCTGCTGTCATTATCTCAAATGAAACAAACAAACTATCATTCATAAACTTCAAACCAAAATTAACAACGGCAAATGTTGAGTTGCCAATTTTCAATGATAAGACTCAGGTCACTGGCATCAAATTTTTAATTGCAAATACATTAGTATCATCAAATAAATATGAAACTGGACCAGTCAATTATAATTTAAGAGTTATTGAAGATACAATTGCTGCCAATGTGTTGGCGTCAAAATTTGGACTTCAACTAAATAAAATAATTCATGAAAATAAAAATAAGAACAAAACTAGTAATGATAATGACGATGATAACGACAATAGTAACGACAATAGTAACGACAATGATAACAGTAATGATGAATATGAATATGGTATAACATTCAGTAAACCAATTGACTTTAAAGAAAAAAATGTTTATAAGGGCAATTTAAGGGATTTTATGGATGCTTTTTTCGCAACACATCTGGATGATGAGAAAAACTCATCTATAGATCCAAATGATATCAAAAGTATTGAATTTTTTAAGAAAATGGTAAATAAAATGATCGAATTGATTGATGAATGTTTCCCAAATGACAATAATCAACATCAAACTGGATACAGTATAGAGGAGATTACACACTTATTAAATTGCTCAAGAGATGAATTCACCAGAGGCTATCTACTAATCAACCCGGTCAGATTCCAAACGTTGAAATTATACCAACGATCAAAACACGTATTCACAGAAGCTCTAAGAGTAATCAACTGCATCGAATTGATCAATTTCAACAGAATTTCCACAGACCAAATCAACATCAATGAATTCCTACTTAGATTTGGCAGGCTAATGAACGAAAGTCAAAAATCCTGTGATGAACTATACGAATGTTCATGTCCCGAGATCGACGAAGTTTGTAAAATAGCCATCCAGAATGGATCTTATGGATCAAGACTGACAGGAGCAGGATGGGGTGGCTGCACTGTGCATCTTGTGTCGAGCGAGGAACAAGTCAACAAGATCAAAGAAGCATTAACCAAGCTGTACTACTTAAAACACGACCCAACGCTAACAAAACAAGAGCTAGATCAAGCATTAATAGTATCGACACCATCAATGGGTAGTTGTGTAATTGAACTGTAAACGGTCAATGGTTCAACGGTGCACAACAATGACCCGGCCCGGCCGCGGCCGCGGCCACCGCCAAGTCACGTGCACCACACCATCCTTAATTCTCTTTTCTTGTTATTTCCACGGAACAGAAAAAAAACGCAAATAAGAAAAAAAATTTTTTTTTCTTATTTGCGTTTCCATCTCTCGCATTTGTTATTTCCACGGAAATAACAGAAACCCTGGTGAAAATTTGCTGCAAGGAAGACACAACATGAGGCAGGGACCGGGGGCAGGTGCGAAGCGGCTGTCAAAGCCTTCTCGCAGTCATATGCGCTTCGTCACCGCTGGTTCGACGGAAATAAGAAAACAAACCCTATCCACCGGCTCTAACGAACCCTAGACGGCTCAAATAGTTTCACAAAACAATAACAATAACAATAACTGTAACAGTAACAGTAATAACAACAACAATATCTGCTATGTACTTATCTACTAATGTATTAACTTCTCATTGTGAAAAATTCAATATATCCACATTTCTGTTTGTGAGAGCTGTAACAATGTAAAACCTTTCGCTATCTTGGCAATGAGGTCTTTCAACTCAAAACTTTTCAACCTATTCTTATCATCACTGCCAGCACTCCTAGTTTACTAATTTTTTACAAAACTTCACAATGATATTTTCTGTTTCTGGTATCTCGACATTTCTTAATTGGAAGACATGAGTTTTGTAATCTCTTAGTAATTTTTTTCCTTTTACATACTTTCTCGTCATCTAATCTCAATATATAAACTGACTGCTATTTGTCGAAATTGTTACAGTATTTTTGGTTGTTGGTCAAGAACTCCTTTCGTTCAGTGGTAATTTCAAGTATAACCATAAAACTATATATACAGATATAGATATACAGATACAGGTACAGTTATAGATATACGTGAAGGTATACGTATATTACGCATTTGAATTTTCAGATACAATACTCAATACAGTTTTCAAAGTAGGGAGGTTCCAATTCCATTTCTATATCGTATCCTATACTATCTCATATTTGATCGATGGCAAAGATTGATACTGACTCAGTGTCCAGTGCTGACGCAGAGGTTTCCTTCAATGGAGGAGGGAACGATGCAAACTCCATTTCAAGAGCTTCGGGTTCTTTCATAAGAAGAACGCTATCTCATAGATCTTCGGTTGTGATGTCGGATGACGCTGTTTCTCAAGTTCAAGAGTTAGCAAAGACTTTGTCAAGAAGAACAACCAGAGATGGTCCAATTGAAGATGTCTTACACGAAATCGAATCAATGGCAAATGATAAAGATGAATTCGATGCAAGAAAGATTTTTGCTGATATGGTTAAAGGTGCAAATGAACAAGGAATCCATATTAGAAAAGCTGGTGTTATTATGGAGAATGTTTCTGCTGAAGGTGTAGATTCTTCTTCTTTAGAAGGTACCACTTTTGGTAATGTTTTGTGTTTACCGTTGACAATTTACAAAGCTATCAAAGCAAGAAAAGAAAGTAAAATGAGAACAATTTTGAATAATGTGAATTTATTAGCTACTCCAGGTGAAATGGTTTTGGTTTTAGGTAGACCAGGTGCAGGTTGTTCTTCTTTTTTGAAAAGTGCTGCTGGGGAAATTGATCAATTTGCAGGTGGGGTTACGGGTGATGTCTCCTATGATGGTATTCCACAACAGGAAATGATGAAACATTATAAAGCTGATGTTATTTATAACGGTGAACTAGATGTTCATTTTCCTTATTTAACAGTTAAACAAACATTGGATTTTGCAATCGCTTGCAAAATACCTGCAAAGAGAATTGATAATGTATCAAAAGAAGATTACATTGCAGCAGTAAGAGATCTATACGCTACAATCTTTGGTTTAAGACATACTTACCAAACTTTTGTAGGTAATGATTTTGTTAGAGGTGTTTCTGGTGGTGAAAGAAAGAGAGTTTCAATTGCTGAAGCTTTAGCAGCAAGAGGTACTGTTTATTGTTGGGATAATGCTACAAGAGGTTTGGATGCTTCCACAGCTTTGGAGTACGCTCAAGCTATTAGAATCATGACAAATTTATTGGGTTCTACCGCTTTGGTTACTATTTATCAAGCTTCAGAAAATATTTACCAAACTTTTGATAAAGTTACTGTTCTATATTTAGGTAGACAAATCTATTTTGGTAGAATCGAAGATGCAAAAGAGTACTTCAAAAAGATGGGTTATGAATGTCCGCCAAGACAAGCCACTGCAGAATTTTTAACAGCTTTAACAGATCCAACTGGTTATCATATCATTACTCCAGGTTATGAAAATAAAGTACCAAGAACTGCGGAAGAATTCGAAAAGTATTGGTTAGCTTCTGAAGAATATAGACAATTACAAACTGATATAGCAGACTACAAATCCAAAATAGATATTGAAAAAACAAAAGCAGTTTACAAAGAGTCAATGGATCAAGAAAAATCAAAGTATGCAAACAAAAAATCTTATTTTACAATTTCTTACCCCGAACAAGTTAAGTTATGTGTTAAACGTGGTTTCCAAAGAATTTATGGTGACAAAAGTTCAACAGTCATTAATACAGTAGCTGCTATCGTTCAAGCATTCGTCACCGGTTCTTTATTTTACCAAACACCATCAGCTACAAATGGTGCTTTCTCTAGAGGTGGTGTCCTTTATTTTGCATTATTATATTACTCATTGATTGGTTTGGCTAACATTAATTTGGACAGTAGACCAATTTTACAAAAACATAAAGCTTACTCGTTATATCATTTGTCTGCCGAAGCTTTTGGTTCTACTATTGCTCCGATGCCATTCAGATTGATAGGTCTTACATGTTTCATCATTATTTTATACTTTTTAGCAGGTTTACACACTACTGCTGGTGCATTCTTTACAGTTTACTTATTTTTGTTTTTGTGTTCTGAAACAATTAATGGTTTGTTTGAAATGATTACATCCGTTTGCGACAATTTAGCTCAAGCTAATTCTATTGCTGGTGTTTTAATGATGGCTATTTCTATGTACTCCACTTATATGATTCAATTACCAGCTATGCATCCATGGTTCAAATGGATCTCCTATTGTTTACCAATCAGATATGCTTTTGAATCTATGTTGAATGCCGAATTCCATGGTAGACATTTGAATTGTGGTGGTACCTTAGTCCCATCAGGTCCAGGTTATGAAAACATCGCCGCTGATAATCAAGTTTGTGCTTTCACTGGCTCCGTTGAAGGTCAATCCTGGGTTTTAGGTGACGATTATTTAAGAGCTTATTTCCAGTATGAATATAAACATACTTGGAGAAACTTTGGTATTATATGGTGTTTCATCATTGGTTATTTTTCTATTAAAGCTATCTTAACTGAATTTAAAAGACCAGTTGTTGGTGGCGGTGACGCATTGATTTTCAAGAAAGGTTATAAAGGCACAAGCAAAAAGGTTGTTAATGATGAAGAATCTAATGAAAACTTGAATTTATCTGAGTCGAAAGACAAATATTCTACAGGTAGTACCTCCGAAGATGACGATGCTTTTGTCGGTTTAGAAAGTACCGGTACTTTCATTTGGGATAAAGTTTGTTTTACAATTCCATATGATGGAGGTATGCGTATGCTTTTAGATAATGTTTCTGGTTTTTGTCGCCCTGGTACGATGACTGCTCTAATGGGTGAATCTGGTGCTGGTAAAACTACATTATTGAACACTTTGGCTCAAAGAAACGTTGGTATCATAACTGGTGATATGTTAGTTAATGGTAAACCAATTGATGCTAGTTTTGAAAGACGTACAGGTTATGTTCAACAACAAGATGTTCATATTGCCGAATTGACTGTTAGAGAATCTTTACAGTTCTCTGCAAGAATGCGTCAACCACAGCATCTTCCAGATTCAGAAAAGATGGATTACGTTGAGAAGATTATTCGTGTTTTAGATATGGAAGAATATGCCGAAGCTTTAGTTGGTGCTATTGGTCGTGGTTTAAATGTTGAACAAAGAAAGAAACTATCTATTGGTGTTGAACTGGTAGCAAAACCTGATTTATTATTATTTTTGGATGAACCTACTTCTGGTTTGGATTCCCAATCCTCTTGGGCTATTGTTCAATTATTGAAAAAATTGGCAGCCTCTGGTCAATCAATTTTATGTACTATCCATCAACCTTCGGCTACTTTATTCGAACAATTTGACAGACTGCTTCTATTGAAAAAGGGTGGGCAAACTGTCTACTTTGGTGACATTGGTGATAACTCTCAAAAATTATTAACATATTTTGAATCAAATGGTGCTAGAAAGTGTCAAAAAGAAGAGAATCCCGCAGAATATATCTTAGAGGCAATTGGTGCTGGTGCAACTGCTTCTGTTAAAGAAGATTGGCATGAAATTTGGAAAAAGTCTCAAATATTCAAGCAAAGTGAGTCAGAAATTGCAAAGATGATTAGTGACTTGAAGAGCTCTGCCGATACATCTGCTGACGAAAATCCTAATAAGAAATATGCTACTTCTTATGCATTTCAATTCAAATATGTTTATTTCAGAACGGCTACTATTTTGTGGAGAGATTTGAACTATATCATGTCCAAACTATTTCTTCATATTGTTGGTGGTTTGTTCATTGGTTTTACTTTCTACAATGTCGGTACTTCATACGCTGGTTTACAACATGCTTTATTTGCAGCCTTTATGGCCATTGTTATTTCTGCTCCTTCCATGAATCAAATTCAAGCTCGTGCTATTGCATCAAGAGAACTATTCGAAGTTAGAGAATCCAAATCTAATATGTTCCATTGGTCATTGGTTTTAATCACTCAATACTTGAGTGAAATTCCATACCATTTGGTATTTTCTACTATCTTCTTTGTTTCATTGTATTTTCCATTAAGAATTTTCTTTGAAGCTTCCAGATCTGCTGTTTTTTACCTAAATTACTGCATTCTTTTCCAATTGTTTTATGTTGCTTTAGGTTTGATGGTTTTATATATGTCTCCAAACTTGCCATCTGCTGCTATTTTAATGGGTTTAACATTATCGTTCTTGATTTCTTTCTGTGGTGTTACTCAACCAGCAAGATTAATGCCTGGTTTCTGGACTTTCATGTGGAAGGCTTCTCCATACACATACTTTGTTCAAAACTTGGTTGGTATTATGTTACATGAAAAACCTGTTATTTGTACCAAGAAAGAGCTAAGTTATTTCAACCCACCATCCGGTCAAACTTGTGGTGAATATGTAGCTAAATATTTAGAAACACATTCTGGTTACGTTAACAATCCAAATGCTACTGAAAACTGTGGTTACTGTATTTACTCTGTGGGTGATGAATATCTATCTTACATTGGTTCAAGTTACAGTTATTTATGGAGAAATTTTGGTTTCTTCTGGGCTTATATTGGATTCAACATCTGTGCTATGATTGGTGTCTACTACATTTTCCATGTTAGAGGTGTTTCATTCATTTCTCCACAAAAGATTAACAAACTATTGAAAAGGTTCAAGAAATAATTTTGACCGATGATATATCATATCAGCTTAACGTTCATTAAAATTTTTTACACTTATTGATACAAAAAAACTATAATGAAAAGAACAACTTCGTTCTTTTTCGTTCATACTAATACATATAATGCGAAGCAAAATATCTAAATAAATTGATATTAGATATATCTGAACAATACCCTCGTTTTTTTTCATAAATAGATCAGTTTTAGTATAATAAAATATCGCTTTTTATGTTATAATAGCTTATCAAATCATGCACATTGCATACATATATCTACAATAAGAAGCTAGCTCACCTCAACTAAGTGGCGTTGCCAAAATTGTAGACACCATCGACTTATAGCTGCTTTGGTATCTATCATGCTGTTACTGATCACCAAGTTCATTTGAGATAATACCTAAATGGGTAAAAAAAGAAACGACACGAGATACAATTGATGCATTCAATACGCCAACTTGTTAGAATTAATTTCTTTCTTTACATTTGGAATGCATTGGATCTCATTCTCGTTTTCCGGTTTAGGTATTTCCCGAGTTTTCTTTCAAACATTTTTTCAAAGCCCTCTACAAAAGTTCGAAAACAGCATTTTTTGGGAAATGATGAAAAATTTTTCACTTTAATATCAAATGTTGAAAACTTTTGGTATGAAAGTACTTGGAGCATTGAAGAACGAAAGAACATTTTACATTAATTTACCAGGCTGCAGCCCTGCTGATATCTGATATTCTGTTTGTGTTAGCTACAATTTGTATATGTTTTGTTTGCTTGCCCTGGAAATCAGTATATTCCGATGGCGAATTATCAATTAATTTGTCATTATTTGTGACAAATTTTTTCATATTTGGTATACCATTTCTTATCAGTAAACATTGTTTTGATCTTATTTATTACCTTTTCTTTTGACTTGAAGATGACCTGGAAATACTTAGCTTGGTATATAAAGGAGCAATAATTTTAATAAAACAAGATATCAAAAAAATTATGTCATTATCATCAGGTAAAATTTTTTATTCCAAAAACAAAAGAAACTCTCTATAATTTACTAATTATATTATGGTGTATCTTTAAAACTATATACAAATATATATATACATATATATTATTTTTATTATTGTTTTAAACTACCATTCTTTGACTCTCTTTGTTATCTTGTGTTAAATATGAATATTTTTATGTTAGATGTGTAATCATACCTAAGAAAAAGAACAGTCGATAATGACCATTGTTTCTAGTGGCCATAGCTATAAAAAAAATGAAACTTCATGTGTTGACAATGAGAATGATAGCTCTAATTTTGAATATGAATCAATCAATATGATTAAAGAAAGAAATAAATTGGATAGCTCAAGTAAATTAGAAAAAGGCACGCTAGAAACAATAGGTACTTTCACGAACACACTAGACGATATTAATTCTTTCGATGAGGATAGTGATAGTGAATATGCTTACGCTACAATCTTGGAGCAATCTTCCAAGTGGGAACGCTTTTATTATAAATATATCGTTGTGGATAAATCCACTATTGGTGTACCATTTTTGCACTCATTTATGTATAATCATGACTTGAGACCAGTAGAAAAGGCAAGAAGAGTATGGTCTTGGTACAACTACTTATGGTTTTGGTTGGCTGAATGCTTTAATATCAACACTTGGGAAGTTGCTGATACAGGTTTACAGTTAGGTTTAAATTGGTGGCAGTGTTGGATTACTGTTTGGTTAGGTTACTCATGTGTGGCTATTTTTGTGTCTTTATCATCAAGAATTGGTGCAGCATATCATTTATCATTCCCTGTCTCAGCAAGAGCATCATTCGGTGTTTACTTTTCTCTGTGGCCGATTATCAATCGTGTAGTTTTAGCAATTATATGGTACTCAGTTCAGGCTTGGATTTGTGTTACTCCAGTTTCCCTAATGCTGCAATCAATCTTTGGAACAGATCTACCTGACAGAATTCCAAATAATATAAATCAAAAAAATACAACTACTTATGAGTTCATGTGTTTCTTTATCTTTTGGGTTGTAAGTTTCCCATTTTTATTAGTAGCACCTCATAAAATAAGGCATTTGTTTACAGTCAAAGCTTGCTTGGTCCCTTTTGCATGTTTTGGTTTCTTAATTTGGGCTGTGAAAAAAGCAAATGGTAAAATTGCTTTAGATCACTTAACAGAATACAAACCAACAGGCTCTGAATTTTCTTGGGCTTTCATTAGATCTATGATGACATGCATGAATAATTTCTCCACATTAACTGTTAATGCTCCTGACTTTTCCAGATTCTCAAAAACAAAAACTTCTTCATTGTATTCACAGATGTTTGCAATTCCATTTTTGTTTTCTATAACTAGTTTAATTGGTATTTTAGTGACTGCTGCAGGTTATGAGTTGTATGGAGAAAATTATTGGTCTCCAGTGGACGTTCTACAGAAATTTTTGGAAACCTCATCTTCAAAAGGTACAAGAGCTGGTGTTTTTTTGATATCTTTCGTATTTGCAATTGCTCAATTAGGTACAAATATATCTGCTAACTCATTATCTTGTGGTACAGACATGTCTGCTTTGTTTCCGAAATTTGTCAATATAAGGCGTGGTTCAATATTCTGTGCATTGATGGCATTATGTATCTGTCCTTGGAATTTATTGGCATCATCAAGTAAATTCACCTCAGCCTTGAGTGCTTACGCTATCTTCTTATCTTCCATTGCTGGTGTTTTGGCTGCCGATTACTTTGTTGTCAGAAGAGGTTACATTAAATTATCACATTTATACTCAAATCAGCCAGGTTCTTACTATATGTTCGGCAGCAAATATGGTTTTAATTGGAGAGCTTGCGTGGCTTATTTTTGCGGTGTTGCTCCTAACCTACCTGGTTTTATTGGAGATGTGGGTGCTCCAGCAATTACAGTTTCTGAAGGTGCCACTAAGCTGTATTATTTGAGTTATTGGATTGGTTGGTTTTTCAGTTTTTTGGTTTATATCATATTATGTTACTATTTCCCAGTTGAAGGCTCTCCAGTCTCAAATATCTTGAAAGACAAAGGTTGGTTTCAAAGATGGGCAGACGTTGAAGATTTTGAAAAGTCATGGATCAAAAATAGCCGTAAAAAAGACTTGTTTGATGATGTTTCTACAATTTATGATCATGAGGATGAAGAAAAATTCTTTTAACTTTAATTTGATGACCTACAAAAAAAATTTTAAAATATAATACGATATTGATACTTCAAAATGTTCAACAATAATTGACATCTGAAAATTATTTCACATCTAGCTTTACAAACAATTTTTACATATGATTTTACTATATTTAGATTAATATAATTGAATTTGCATAATTAGTTTCAAAATTTCTTTTTCTTTTACATAGTTTTTTAATTCCTTTTTGTCATAATGTAATTTCTGATTTTAAATGGTCTTCTAAAGTCATTAATTTGATATTTGAGTAATCAAAGACACCTTCATCTTTTTCGGAATGACCGTCCTTTAATTCACCTTCAACACATCTTGTATCTCCCCATGAAAAATCATCAAATTTCCAATATGCATACACTGGTATTACAAAATTCCATACGGGAAGTGCCAGAATATATATGAATAACCATCCAATATAAGAGACTCTGGTTGCGGTCACTATTACCAGAATACCAGGTAAACCTAAAATCAAAGCCAATAGGATTAATGTAATAGTAGGTGTTGGAGATGAAGTTATTGCAAACAGAATTATATATATCGTGAAACATATGGCTAAAGGCAATATTAAAGTTCCTAGTAACTCAATAAAAATAAAAAATTTCATTGAGAAACAAAACGTTCCACATAAATCCTTAACTAACACAAGTTCAAACAGGTTATGAATAGTTGAATTTACCCATCTTCTTCTTTGAGACAAAAGCACTTTGAATTTATCAGGAACAATAGTTTTACAAGCTGCTTTGGGCACAAACACCATTTTTCTTCTTGGGAATGTTTTTAATAGTAATGAAGACAAATATCTATCTTCACCTAATAATAAAAGGTTTTTCTTATGCAAAGATTTTGTTACATTATCTGAATATTTTTCAACAATGTCAGGATTTATTAAAATTGGCACCCAAAATCCGTCAGTTCCTTTTGGAGCTTTCAGTCTGTACATCGAAAAACAACCAGGAAGACATGTCACGGAACCAAATACAGATTCAAATGCTTTTGTTTGATGGTGAGATATATAGTATTCGAACACTTGAATCATTGTAACCCACGACTGTGATTTGTTAACAATTTTTGTTTCCCCACAAAGTCCCATGATTAAAGGATCTTTAACCATTTCTGCAACCATATGTGATATAGAATTTGGATAAACTTTAGTATCTGCGTCAACCATTAGTATCAACTCATATAACATCGCATTTGTTCCTGTTATTTGCCAAATACATTTCAGCAACTGATACTCTAATTTTGTCATACGTTCATTAAATAGCAGCTTTTGAAAAAAAGACATCATGAGAACCTGAGAGTCTCTTTTACCTCTATTTCCAGGTTTAACGTGAGTAGCTTCTTTTTCAGTGCCACATTTGACAATAGTAACCATTGGGAGCCTTTTGTCTTTGTATTTGATATCAGTGCCATTATAACGATAATACCCACCATAAACTTTAGCCATATTATGTCTTTTTTCCCCAGTAGCTACTGCAATGTAAGATCCAGCTTTCACGTCGCTGGGATTGGTAACCAAATCTTCCATCATATCTATACATATTTCAGGCGTGGATTTATTGTTATTCGATCCTTTAACCAAACCATCACATACAACCATCAACAATTTATGTGATTCTGGATACTCTGTTGCAACAAGAGAATCTAATGTTGATCGAATTCCCTCTTCTTCTTCAGAATAGCATGTTACAAAACATATAGTATAAACTAAAGGAAAATTGAAAGGTGTAAAAAAGATATCTGGTTGAATTAATGCCTTTTCGTGAACTATCAATCTCTCAAAGGGATCTTGTACAGAACCTTCTTTATCAGTAACAACCAAACTGCTCGACGAGTTTAATCCATTTAGAGTAGAATCTGTTTTCAATAAAGTTTGTCTGCTGCCAACTACCTTATGAAAATGATTTTGCAACGAAATTGTAGTATAGCCTTTAACTGATATATCAATTAGATCCTTACGTTTGGATGCACTTGTAACATTTCTTAATCTTGATATATAAGGGAAATGTTTTTCTACTTTTTGGTTGAAGTTGATTATGCTTGTGCTATCTGTATCGCTTAACTTGTCATTTCTTGAAGATTCGTAAGTATTATCTTTTGACTCGTTTGACTCATTTGACTCGTTGGACCATTTTTCAATATCTCTCAATTCTTTAAGAAAAGTCTTATTATCCACTTTTGAGACCCCTTGGTTTTTTGCTATACCCCATTTGAAATAACAGGCAAACAAGAACTTACTAATTACTATACCTAAAATAATCACTAAGGATAGATGCAAAACAACATCAGAAATTACACACCCAACTGATTCTGAATCTATAATTCCAATTTTTGTTAACTCAACAAGACATCTTAACATCTGCTTTTGACTTCTAGAGTTATAAAGCTGAGAAATGTCATAACCGTCAAAATTTAATGTTCTTAATTCGTCATAAAACAATGGGTAATTTAAGTTGTTCTTATCCAAATATCCAAGTTTATTTAAATCCAGAATTTGCCCATTTAAAACGACTAACTGTCTTTTCGAGTTCCTCAAATCATTCCATTTGTAGGTAATGACAGAAGATATATTTGTTTCATAAAATACGTTTCTTGACGCATTAGATGTATGACAACCCCAACCACTTGAAAATGTAGATTCACTGAATTCAAAATTAACATCATTTCCAACTGCATCTAGAACTTTACAGGGAAAATACCATGCTAAGTCACCACGGTCATTGTGAGGTATCTCACACTTTTCCTTTGGTGTAATCAAACCTTTGCAATTTCCATTTACATTCTGAAATAAGAAGCTTGCATCAAAGCCATCAAAGTTGTATGGATTACCCATGAAATTTGTATTTTGAATAATACCGATTTCATTTGGATGTTCGAAGTTACTCATGTTGAAAACTTTGCCGTGAATAAGAAGTGAATCAGGTGGAATGTCCTCATAATATGTTTTATTTTTGATATGAGAACAAATAGTCTTATTGAATCCAAATGTTAGAAATGTAACAAAAATTCCCAAATAAAGAATTACTGACAAAAGCCCAATTTTCTCTCTCCATGCCAATCTTCTTCCATGTTCCTTCATTCCACATTTTATTAGTACCTTTGTGGGCATCCAAAACGTCACAAAATAACAATAAACAAGCCAAATATTAAGTTCACTAGATTGCATCCGAGTTTTAATATAAGCCATCTTTTTCTTGTACCAACTGAGAACTTTAGTCACTTTCCAAGTTTTCTCCTTACTTTGAGGTATACTTCCTTCATCAAGAGTTGGATTAGTTTTCATTTGATCATCATCTTGTTCAATCGTGATGTTTTTTCTCAAATCATGACTTGAAAGATTTTCGTTCACAGTATTCAAAGAAGTTTTACTTTCAATAGGTTCGCTGTTGTAAAACTTCTTTATTTTATCTTTTGTTTTCTTGCTAAAGCCCATATTTATTGTTAGAATTGAGTGGCTGTCTGTTCAAACTTAGATACAAGCAGTAAGCTGCAATTAAAATTTTATAAACGTTATTTAAAGACAATCCAGGCATTGTTTAATCAAAATCACTTAATTTAGCCAAGAAAGTAACACAAATTATGTGACGCTTTTAAAGCGACACTAAAGATACTCAGTCATCCTCTCCCTTTATACATGAAAAGATGGAAAAGATCTAGGCGTCAGCATGTATACCAAAAATAACAAAAAGACACAGGCTTAAATATTCATAGTAAAAAAATGTCATTATATTAATAAATATACAAATTGTAAAAATGTTTAGTATTCAATTTTAATCACGATGGGGTATATAATGCTAGTTTGGAGTTAAATATATATTATGTAGATATATCGAAATCCTTAATGTATCTACTCGGACCTGTTAAATAAGTTCATAGATGGCATTTTCATATTAACGGAGGTTCCTGAATCTTCTCTCTTATGAATGAAACTAACAATTGAACGTAAGTACTTTAGGAACAAGAAAGCCATGGATCCCATAACTCTAAATAATGCTAAAGCTGCAACGGACCACAGGATAAATTTCAAATATTTATTATTTGTATCTGTTGGTGCATAAACTTCAATGATGGCCATAATCAGAATCAGGTTACTTAACATCCAAACCATGACAATTCTTGTTCTAATATCTCTGTAGTAATCATTACGTTTCAAAGCTTCATCAACTGTTGTTTGTTTGATTTCAATTTCTTTCAAACGACTTTTAATCTCTAGGAATTTTTTGTCTACTTCTTGAGGCCAATCTGTTTCAACAATTTGTTTACCATCTGGGCCTTTCACAACAATAGCTTTGGATAATGGTTTAGATTCTACATCAGAGCCTTTTGTACCCCAAGAAACATCATGTGTGTTACAGAATGCAAAAATTTGTAACGTACATGTGAATGCAGGTAGAGTAAAGAAATATTGTATCGAAGAGGTTATCATATGCCATGGATCTAAGTACATTAAGGATGCAAACGTGTATAGACCATAAGTAGAGAGTAGTGAAACTACAACGCTTAAAAATGTTTGATATGTTTCTGTATTTTCATGTAATGTCATGAAAGCAAATGTGAATCCACAAATTAATGAATAGGCAGCACAAATGGTCAAAATTACTAATGATGTCATAAATAACCATTTACCACCTTGCGGCCTATTACCCATAGATATAATAAACAAACTTGCTAAATCACAGAAAATCAGATATTTAAAAAAGATGAATAGAACTTCACCATTTTTGATAACTTTGTTTAATGAGCCTGCTAAGTAGTAGAATGTTAAAACAAAATTACTGATCGAAAACCATGCAAATAACATTTGAACAAATTGATAAAAAAACTCGATATGAAAAAATATTTTACGAGTAACTGAGTGTTTGGTTTTCCAAATTTGATAAAAATGTAATTGCGCATACATAGCTGCAAAGGTAGCACCGTTTAACCAACGTCTTCTTTGAGAGATAAATTCAGGGATTTCCTCTGGGACATCTGTCTCACCTTCTGCTTCTTTTACATATTTTAAGACCCAGCTTGCATTTCTTTTAGCAACTAACTCCCAACATAAAATTCTATCTTCTGCTAAATACATGTTCGCAGTAAAAACATCATGATCCCTACCTTCTTGAGTTTCACCCAGAAAATAAGAACGTAATGGACCGGTACCATCTTCGTGGTTTTGTAACGCACGGTATCTATAAGCAGATAACGCACCAGGTAGAACAGAGATATAACCAAACATACTTTCCAAAGGTTTGTCTAAAATGTTTGAAATTTTATATTCAAAATTTTGGGATGCAACCAATGGATTTAGTAATTTTTTACCATACTTACCTTTCATTGTGGTAATTTGACCAGCAGCACCAGCAACATTGGAATCCATATCAAATGCCTTCCATAGGTGGTAAACTGCTGTATCATTTAATTTGGTACCAACATCAACTAACATTACTACGTTCGGTTGCAATACTGGAGAAAAGGCATTAAATAACCAACGATGAGAGTTAATTTTTTTTTTGTTCTCTTCTTTCAAACAAAATACAAATTGCACAGGAACAATGTCTTCAGATACATAATCTAAATCCTCGTTTATAGAAACCTGAGTTGTCAGTTCGAATATATGAGCTTTAACCGGATCACCATTAACAGAGGCCTTAGCCATATCTTCCTGATAAACACCAATCGAGGCTAAATAATCTAGTGAACCAGCATTGACTTTAGACCTACCATCACTGACTAAAATAACGGTGACTTTTTTCCAACCGTTTGGACCCCATACATGTGACTTCTCACGTTTACATAAATGAGATATGTTTCTCATTATTGAGTGTATGGTTCTGGCAACTGAATACTTGTCTTCGTTATACATGGTTACACAAATAGCTATTTGGCATTCTCTATTCATTTCAGAAGATCTTAAAGAATAGCCTTCAGTGACAAAATCATCTGCTTCAACAGTGCAAGCAGTATATCTCATTTCTGTAAATTCTGGAGAGCTTCTTCTAGGGAGGGTATCTAACAAGCCTCGAGGAATTGGATTATCTAATTTCAAGATTGCTTTACTAGTTGGTGCGGTAATGGATGGTTTGCTTCTGCTTTCTGAATTTGCACGTCTAATGTAGTCTTTGCGAATTGGATGATTGACTTCAAACTTAGTTTCTTCAAAAGTATCACCTGAATATACAGTATATGATTCACTTTCAAAAGATTTTCTAAATTTCTCTTCACCACCGAAAGAACTAACGTTAGTCGAGGCCATTGAACCAGAATATTGAGAATAAGTTCTGTTCACATCTGCAAACAAGTTATTATTTTGAGGACGTTTGTTAGTACCATCTGGATAATAGCTTGAAGTCATATCAACAATATCATGTGAATATTCTGAGTGTTGATCAAACTGGATAATCGTGTCGCCGGGCCTAGTTGGGGATTGCTGTAAGTTTGATTGATATCTACTTGCAACAGGTGTATTATGGGTGCTATCTCTGTAAAACTGAGTTCTGTGACGTCTATCCGGAGAATATCTCATAGCAGCTCTTGATGGGGATGCGGGTAGACCCTGAAATTGGTTGCTTTGATTATATTCAAATCCATCAACAAAAGGATCATTGTTATTCACTTCATTCCAATTGCCGGTTTCATCACTTGAATGTGTTGAAAATCTTGTTAAATTTGGTTTATTCGGAGATCTAACAGGTGATCCATTACTAGGATCAACCATAAATGGATTTCTCGTCATGATTTGTATTCAAGAAACTGGGTCTCTAAAATAACTTTTTCTTGTTGAGTTGCGAAAAGAACAAAGTTAAGGCAAATGCTAAACTCTTCAACAGACCAAATCCCAAAAATGAATATTACAAACAAGTGAATTATATATATATCTTTATATATATGAGTGAGTGAGTGAGTGAGTTTGTGAAAAGGATAAGTAATTTGAAAGCATTGCAATTGCATTTCGAAACATGAATACAGCATAATAAGAACACTTTCTGAAATATTTTTATTTATTCCAAAATGAAATTTCACTATTACCTAATTAGGAAATATTGTCAACAAATATTTTTGTATTACCTAAAGCAGACAAAAACTAACAGTTGAACAACAGTAAAGACAGGTTTGAGAAGGAATTGTGAAGCTGCAGATGGTAAGGACATAGCAAGAGTCGTGTCTAAAAGGCCAAGATGTTTCAAGTTCTTGGAGATTCTTCAATTGATAAAAACACTCAAAGCTTGGCCATAATTTTCTGAGAACCAAGCCAACTGTTGCAAACCGATTCGCCAAGGTTTCCAATACCAACTAAACTGAGTGAATTCGAAAACCCAATACCAGACCAAATCAAGCACATTTTATATAGTTTCAAATGGATATAATAAAATTTATTATTATATTATTATATACTTATATTAGATTGTGTTAAGTATACTTATGTAATGATAGGCGAAAAAGAACAGAGTGTGGTTTGAGCAAAAGGCAAAAAAAGAAAATATTAGCAATTCTGTAAACATTCTCCTTAGTTCTTACCGGCACCAGCTCTGAAGTAAATGATATCACCATCTTCAACGACGTAATCTTTACCCTTTTGTTGTAATTTACCGGCAGCTTTAATGGCAGCATCATCTTTGTATTCAACGACATCTTCATATTTCATTATTTGAGCTAAAATAAAAGTGTTCATTAAATCGTTATGGATAACACCAGCAGCTTGTGGAGCTTTGGTACCTTTTCTAATAGTCCATTCTCTGACTTCATCTGGACCACAAGTGAAAAAAGAAATTAACTCTAACTTCTTTCTCATTGTGGTTACAATTTTTGGCAAAGCAGATTCAGCACCAATGTTCTTTAATTCTTCTTGAGCTTCTTCATCGCTCATATGAGATAATCTTTCTTCTAAACAGACACTGAATGGGATAACTAAATCACCTGGAGAGTTTTTGTCAATCCATTCCTTGATCAACAATAAATGTTTGTTCTTCTTTCTGATGTAATCTCTTTCAGATAAATTGATCAAATAAATACATGGTTTAGCAGTTAATAAGAACATACTGTTGATAACTTCGACTTCCTTTGGACTCCAAGATTGGTTAGCAACTCTTTGGCCATCTTTTAACAAGTCAATAATTTTTTGAATCAAAATAATTTCTTCCTTCTTTTGTTTAACTTCCAAGGATTGACCACCTCTCTTGGCAATCTTTTCAGCAGCTTCTAAAGCTTTTTCAGAGAATTCAATATCTTTCAATCTCAATTCATTGCTGATAATTTCTAAATCACGAGTAGGGTTAACATCACCTTCGATATGAATAATTTCAGCGTCATCGAAACAACGAACAACTTGATAAATAGAATCAACTGATCTAATATGAGACAAGAAAGCATTACCTAAACCTTCACCAGCGGAAGCACCTTTGGTCAAACCAGCAATATCGTAAACAGTTAAATGAGCTGGAACTTCAGAAGCTGGCTTGTAGATTTTACATAATTCGTCGAATCTTGGGGATGGAACAGTAACTCTAGCTTCTTCTGGATCAATGGTAGCGAATGGGTAGTTTGCTGGATTACCTAAAGGACATCTAGTAATAGCTTGAAAGAAAGTGGACTTACCAACGTTGGCTAACCCAACAATACCGGCTTTCAAGTTGTTACCTGGACGACCTAATAAAACCTTCTTTTCTTCGACTTGCTTCTTTGGTGGCATATTTTCTACTCTCGATATGTATATTGATACGGAGACGTGATAGTTGTCTTATTAAGAACGTTAAAAAAAATTTATATATATATATTGAAAGGCATATGGCAAAAATATTGAAAGAAATATGTGAGTTGTGAAATCTCTCGAAACAGATTCAATTAAAACACAACAAAGTCTCAACGAGAAAACGTTGATTGTTAATTTCAATTCTAATTAACATAATTTCGTTGAGATTTTCCAATTGTGATCATTGAACTTTCTACAAAACTCATCTCATTGTTGAAACTTTCTTGCAAAAAGTGAAAAGTTTCAGCCAAAAAATTTTCGGTTGTCTCTTTGTTCGTTCGAACAAAATTCCATTAACAAAGTGCGTAGATAATCGTAGAAGGTGAGTTTTGAGTGTAATGAGGTCAAAAGGTTTGGAAAGTTTGAAAGGTTTTATAAGGTTGGATGAGGTTGGATGAGGTTGAAAGGTCTTGTGGTTTGCTGGGTTTAAAGCGATTGGGTGGAACTAAACTCTGGTTCTTCATAGGAGAACAAAAAAACTCTACATTATTGTCAAAATCGAGGGAACTGTCAGAGGGAGAGCACTGGGGTGTGAAGGGATCATATGAGTCTTGTGAAATGACTTTTAAATACATGAAGGTCGTTGAAACATCAATTATAGTAGCTTCAATCCATCATTATTAGTTGTTTTTTACCCTTTGCTTGGATTGCTTGTTTGATATTTCCAAGCACTTTCGCATCATCATCGTCATTTCTCCAGTTTATTATATTGAAATCATTTATTTTATCTGGCTTGGTGATTTTATTGGAATTGTAAAGTTCAATAAAACCAGTGACGTCTTTTAATTTTCTTGAAGGCTCTTTCTTGTAGTTATCAGTGATCCAAAAACCTTTTGAATCAAGGTTTTTGAAAATGAATAGTGATGTTGGTAATGTAACAGGTTGTTTAGACATACCACCATACGTTAACATCAATGAATCTTTAACCAGTTTTCTTGCAATTGCACTTGATGATTTACCACCAACTGAATTCAATGCTAATCTGATTTGAGGGTTTTTACCTAACATTTTTGGTAGTTCAGTTTTGTTAAATAATTTATCATTATTTTCACTTTCTGATATAACTTTTGTAGCTCCATATTTATTAATCAAAATATTAGCCACTTCTTCAAAATTGTCTCTATCTCTAATAACACTTAATGTGTTGACACCTTTTGCTTTTGCTATTTGTGTTACTAGTTTCGAGACACCTGACGTGCCTGCATTTTGAATTATCCATTCGTTGCTGTCAGATTGAGAATTCCAATCGACATAATCATTAACTAATTGCATAGCCGTGCAACCGTTAACAGACACAGTGGCAGCAGTCAAAATATCAAGTCCATTGACTTTGATTATCTCTTTTGGATCTTCGATGATTTTATAATTGGTCCAAGTGCCCTGATTGGTTCTTAATGGAATCACCCAATCACCAACTGAGAAGTCGAGACCTTCCATGGCTTTTGGAACATGAACAATTTCAAAAACACCTTCATTGCCTGCAATGGCACTTGGTTCTTCAGTTTGGTAATCCAAAGTCTTTTCAGGTGTTGATGGATAGACACCTTGTAATTGATTAACATCTGAAGGATTCACAGGAAACGCTAATGTGCGCAACACTATATTATCTTCAACTGATTGTTTAGGAGTGTAGTTATGTAAACTTATCACATTAGTGCAATCATCAGCATCATGTTTAGAATAGATAATTGATTTAAAAGTTTTTGGAACTGTAGCCATTGTACGTTTAGTCATGTTGATTCTTTGACCACCTAAAATGAAGCTCTTTAACATTTTTCCTTAATTCAGTAGAAAGAATACCACTAGTTCTTTAGCAATTGACAATGTTTTTGAACTACAAAAAGGATTGTTATTATCAAAGAAAATTTATATCAGGTTAAATCAAGAAAGATTTACAACACATTAAGTTCATGTATTGTGGTTGTGGTATCACCTTTTTAAAAGATTATCCAATAAATAAGTCAATTTTTCCCAAACTCGATCTTCAAGAGCTCCCCTGTTTCCAATCTGTTTTGTTTTTATTGGTTAGCTCAGAAATAGCAAATACATAAAATATAAATTTTACGAAATGTACATATCTATACCTAAGCAAGACCTGATTGAATCTATATTTGAGACATTCTCAATGAGATCCTGGAATCTGTAATCATGAAGGGAATACAAAGACAGCTGCCGTTACCGATATGTTTTGATACCAGTCTCAATTTTTTTCTCACCTAATGCTGTTGAATGAGTATCACAGAACTATGCACTTGCTTAACGTGAGTACCTTGCAACCAAGTGGGTTAGTTTGTCAAGAATAACTATTCTTTTATCTATCGAAACCATCAGTTTATCATAGACTGCCTGTTCTACAAACTTCATCAATTCTCTGTTCAGGCTACGGTATTTTACCCGAATACCTTATTCACCGACTAACCAGTGCTCATCATCGAATATACTCATCGAAGGTTTGCAGATTCAACCACCAAAATTGATATATTTGACTGGTTCCTGATACTTCTAAGACCTCATGTGGTTGTGAAAAGCCAAGCTTGTTTTGACTCTCTCACGGTTTGTTGCTTAACAGAGTTTATACCTAAACATATCTGCACCAAAAGATTTTGAAGAGAGAAAGACTATCAAAGAATATGTCAGTTACTGCCATCGAAAACGTCAATGATATTATTGAATTGATATCTCAAAATGAAACTGAGAGTTATTTCAGAACAGATATTTGTGAAGTCAAAGAATCGAAATTCGGTGGGTTGGGAGTTTTTGCCAAAGAAGACATAAAGGAAGGAACGACTTTATTAAAAGTTCATAAATCAATTTTGTTCAGTTCGAACAATTGTTCTATTGCGAATCTGCTACTGGAGGAGGAGATTGGTGGTATGCTGGGCTTGAATATTGCATTTATCTATGAGATTACTGTTTTTAAGGAAAAGTCTTTTTGGTATCAATACTTAAAAAGCATCAACATTTATAATGAAAATGGCTCATTAAACCTACCTCCAAGCTACTGGGAGATAAATGATAAAAGGTTATTAGAAGGCACTTCAATTGATTTGTTATATAATGCATTGGATCCAGAAGAGGAAATTCAAGAGGGTTTTGAAATCGCGATCGATCTGGCTAATAAATGGAATCAAGAGCTAGGCTTGCCAATACCAAAAGGTTTTTTAGATGTTGTGGTTACTGATGTTGAAGATATAACAAACAAATTGAAAAAATTTGTTAGTGTAGCTTTTGCATTATCTTCTAGAGTGTTTGAAATTGATGCTTTCCACGAAAATGGACTGGTTCCAATTGCAGATCTATTCAATCATAATAGTGAAGAAACTGATGTGAAATTTGTATCTGTTTTTAATGTCTGTGATAAGTGTGGTGAATATGGACCATGCAAGCATGATGAGCTGGATGACGATTTACTTGAAGAGATGAGTGAAGATGAGGGTGAAGATGGAGATGAAGAGTTTGATGGTGACATGAATACTCTTGTTAAAAAACTATCTAGTAAGATTGATGATACTGCTCCAACTAGAATGGATTCCATGAAAACTGAGGAAAACTATGTAGAAATCGTTTTGATGCACTCTGTGAAACATGGTGATGAGATTTTCAATTCATATGGTGATATCAATAACTCTTTATTATTAAGTAGGTACGGTTTTGCGTACTTGAACAATAAAAACGATCTGGTTGATCTAACTTTGCAATTGCAGAAGATCGTGAATGACAATAAGGACTATCAGAGTAGAATGAAATGGTGGAGTAATGAAGGTGGGAAACTTTACGAAAGTTGGTACAAATTGAATCGTGAGGAAGAAGAAGAAGAAGAAGAAGAAGAA